>APFE030239667.1:65022-87982 GCA_000404065.3 Pinus taeda | reverse complement strand
AATTTTTAAGAGGTCCTCTCTAAGAGTATCAAAAAAACCCAAGTAGAATTCCACATTCCATCCATCCGGGCCCAGGTTTTTGTCTCATTTGAACCATTTTAAATTGGCTTCGAGTTCCCCCAGTGTGACTTCCCTTGTCAGTTCCAAAGCATCATCCTAATCGATGAACCTGGGGAACAGTTGAGCTATGCACATGACTTTTGCTAGAGTAGTAGTTTGTGGAGCTTTATAAATATGTTTGAAGTGTGATGTAGCCAGGGTAACTAATCTTGGAAAGGTATTCACTATTTCTCCCTACTCATTTCTTAGCTGCCATATGGTATTGATCGCCTTGCGCCCATTCGCAAACTTGTGGTAGAATTTTGTATTATCGTCCCCTTCCAGAAGTCATATAGCTCTGCTTCTTAGACACCAACTTTCTTCTCGATCCATTAGTATCAAACTCCTCTTGGCAAGTAGGGATGTAATCTTGTCCTTGTGTTCTAGGGAAGAGTAGATCCCTCCATGTTCATTCTCGAAGGCAACTATCTCCTCTTTATTTTCCTTGAGGATAAGGTCCTCCTGCGTTCGTTTCTTGTGCACCCATATTTTGGATAGACTCTTTAGTTCCCTCAGGTTGTGAGAAAATACTTTGGTAATGTTCCCTCTGGCCTTTGGGGGATGGGCCTTCCAAAATTCAGTGACTAACCTGGTATAGTCAGCATCTCTTAGCCAAGAAGAGTTAAATTTGAAGGGGGCTCTAGGCCTATTCATTCCTCCACTTATTTCCAGGTATATCGGTCTATGATCAGATATGCCCCCAGAACCAACCCACTATCTAATTCTGGGATCACCCTCCATGACAGAGTTGAAGATGCTTGAGCCAGGTAAAAGTGCATCTTTTGATATCACAACGGGTAAATATATTGACCCTGAAAAGGCTTGGTGCATGACAATTTTAAAGAAATATGGAGTATGTGGTCAGTTTTCTCAAACACCTTCATATGCAGAGCATCCAGGAGTTGTCAGTGATAGCACTTGCCACTGTACTTGTAAAATATGTGATAGACTGGAGGATGCAAGGACTCTGATAAGTGATAGTTGTGAAGAGTCATTCCACATGTCTTGTTTTACACCTAAAGTGAAATCAAAACCTGTCCAAGATTGGTTTTGTCCAACTTGCAAAAAAAAAGAAGGATAAAAGTCTCTACTAATTGCAACACAGAATCAAGGTATTCTTATCTTATTAGAAATATGCGCAATAAGAATGTAATATATACAATAGAAGTTCGAATTGGTTAGGAATACCAAGCAGATATACCCGAATGTACATGGAATATCTCACAATCTCCAAAAAATCCATTTCTTGGAGTTGTAGTATCAATAAAGGGGAGAATTCTTGAAAAGGAACTTGCAGAAGAAAATTTAAAGAATAATACATGGCTGAAAGGCTGGAAACCTGCAAATTCTCTTCCACCAGGCTCAAAAGAAATATGGCTTCAATTCATATCCACCATTTACAAGAAAGGGGCGTGTCTTCTCTGATGGCGAAATAGCAAAAACAAACATTAATTGTGGAAAATGGCGTCGGGCCCTCTCTCGGAACTTCAAAATGAGAAATGGGACTATTCATGTGCAATAGTATGGAATTCACATCATGTAGATTGTTTTGTACCATAAGAATTAGAATGTGCTGAAACTCAAAGACACATGGAAGAATGCAAATAGGTTGTGGATAAAAATGCACCCACAAGTATTTATTGATGATAATGCAAAAATTTAAATGTGGAAATTGATTAAAGTCAACCAAAATTACGACCATCGTATTAATAAGTGAAGGCAACCCCCATTAGCAAATATTGACTGGAATTATTTTTGTGTATAAGTCCAATGCAAGGTGTGAACGTGCATATTTTCTATGCAGGAGATAAAAAGGCTGCAAGATAATCATTCCCTTAACCAAGCAATTTAAGCCAAATGGTGCGCGGGGAAGAAAGAGGTTTGCCACAAGTAACCTCCAAAATGGTTGCATGGGTAGAACACTCTAGAGATTTTACAACCAAGTGATGGAGTTGTGACATCATGTAAAGCATGATCATGAGAAGAAACCTTATGGAGATAGAAGAAAAGTTTAGGCTTAGATGCACTACTACAAAGGTACACTATACCTTGGATGAGAAAAGGACAGTTTCATAGTTCAAGCCAACTCTCTATGATAAATTCTTCACAACCCAAATAACTGATGGTTTGCATCAATTAGAATGAAAGATTTGGAGGTGCATAGGACTGCACAAAGAGACATAAAATATGCATTCATATTTTATGCATTGAGAACAGGTTGATAAGGGAGTTCATGATGACAAACTGCAAAGGTCTTGAAACAACTGTCAATCTGGTCCCACATTTTAGTTTAGGCAGTGGACAAATAATTTTTTTTTATATAACATGGTTCTTGTCGAATTGGTACTTGTAAATAAGCTTTCCGATATATATATATATACATACTATATAACTATATATATAATACTGAATTACTTTCAACTTATAAAAAAAAATAAATAATAAATAATAAAATTTTTGGTTATTCAAGATGGATGGAATAAGAAGTTATGACAATCCATCCAAAGTGTTGGTATTTATTATTGTGACAAGATCCAAAGGATGTCAATTATTGTAACCATCAATGCAAATGATTGATGATGGATGAAATAATTTATGGAATGTAAATGACAATGAAAACCATGTAAAACCCAAAATAAAAATATCAAGAAAGAGAATTCACAAACTCTTACAATCATGTAAATTCATGAATTTTATCTCATAATTGTTCACATCTTAGTCTCTAATTATTTTCCACTTCACAATCATTACAAGGGTATGTTTTAACAATATTAAAATTTCTTTACTTAGTTTTTAATTGTGATTCATTGAGTCTCTAAATATGTTTTGCATAATATTACAAGTCCATAGATAGGATTTCTCACTTTTCAGTGTTCAATTGTGCTTCACACCTTAGTATCTAGTTGTGTTTTGCATATAGTGTTTACTTATTAGAACTAAGAAAAAAAAAAAAAAACACCCAAGCCCTCAAACTAATGGTAATTTAGAAAGTGTCAATCCAATATGCAAATGTGTAAATAGATACAATTGTGATACTCTCATTCGAACTAGCTCTACTTTTTTTTATATATCCAGGAGTTAGCATAATCTTTTACATATATAATAATTCTCAAACAATTGTTGTTTCATTTGGTATATGGAGGCTACAAGGAGAAAACATTTAGGTCCAAAATATAGGGGGTCTTGAATATAAGAACTAAATGACCTAGCTAAAAAAACAAATTTCAATCACATAATGTAAATTCTCTACAATACCGTACAACTTACTCATAAGGATCCAGTGGGACAACTACATCCCAGGATTTGCTACCAAGGAGGATGCAAAGACTATACATTGGAACGACCCCTCACTTTTTGAGCATCTTTCATGCCCATTTTTTACTTAGACAATTATCTATGTTAAGGCTCTATTTTGCAGTTCCATGTTATTTATTTATGAACATTATGTAATATTGATGCATTTGGTTGGACATGTGAAACTACTTATATAAATCAATTGATATATTTGATATTGATGATAGAAATGGCTGATGTATGGACTAAATGTATGACTCACTTAGTGATGAATTATCTAATGCGTGACTTATTAGAATTATTTTGTTTCATATATGGCTCAAGTGGACATGATTTGTTAAATGAATGACTTAGTGAATTTATGATTTATTTCCAGTATGAACTGCAAGATTGACATGTGGATACTAGACTTAATAACATGACGATTATATATCTTCTTGTTATATAAATTCATGAATGAGAGCTAACCTGCAGGGGGGAAGTAACTATATGATAGCTGAGATCGAATCTTCCATTGAGGGAAGGTCGAGAAATCTCCTGGGAATGTATAATGTACATTGTTCTATTACATTTGGTATCTACTTGATATGCACTCTTATGACACGAGTAAAATACAAATGGCAGGTGGCAAGACGCCCTGACTAGATTATTGAATGACGAGTCCAACCAGCATTGTAGTGTGGTTCGTATTAGGCCGTTGACCCTAGATGTGAGGAGGGGTGGAGGCATTTCCCACCGTGTAACCTCCAAATCTAGAATCGTGGGAGGGCAATGGTGGACACGCTCCCCTATACATGTGATGATGATTGCTAGTTTCCTACTGGGGAAGTTAGGTCAATATAATCGATGCTTCTGCCATGTTGGTTTTATCAGTGGTTAGATTGGTATAGCTGATGCCACCGTATATAGAAGCAGAGCACAGATAGGGTGGGAATGGAAGTAGGTCAGGATGGATAGGAGGATATAGATCAATTGGAGACTCTTGATGGGAAGAGATGACATTATCTAACTTATCAAATTTTACTACTTATGCCTTCGAACTCCTTGTATCTTTCACTCTAACTTCAGGATGAAGTTTTCTAAAGGAGGGGTTTATGTAATGTCCCACTTAATCTTATCATGCAAATTTTATTAATGTTTACATTACCTAAAAATATTGAGAAATATTGGTGAATACCTTCATTTGGGAAACTGTAAATTTTATTTACTTATGTAAAATTTATTATTTCTATTATTCAAATTCCCAACTTGTCTTCTCAAAATTAGTCTTGGATAGGATATGGTCTCCTTCCATTGCTACCAATTTTATATTCATATCACATTCCCAAATGTACTCTCACATTTACTAGGGAGAAGACATGGTCCTCTCCAAATAATTACCAATTTATATATTCATCTCACATTCCCAAATGTACTCTCACATTTACTTGGGAGAAGACATGGTCCTCTCCAAATAATTACCAATTTATATATTCATCTCACATTCCCAATGTAATCTCACATTTACTTGGGAGAAGACATGGTTCTCTCCAATTAATTACCCAATTTTATATTCATATCACATTCCCAAATGTAATCTCAGATTTACTTGGGAGAAGGAAAGTCAATTGTAAGGATGAGGGATAAGTTATGCCATTAATGAGAGGTGGTTGAGGTGGAGAAGGGAGGAGGGGCATAAAAGGGGAAGGAGGAAGGGAGAAAGGGGGATGTTGGGTCTGGCTTTTGGTTTTGGTTGGCTATGATTTTGAGGAATTGTTGAGGGAGAGGAAAGGAGTATTATTTATCTTGGTCTTGGACACACACACTACATCTGGTTGGACTTGGGCTCGGAGGGCTAGGGAACTTGTGGAGGTTTCCTGGGCTAGGAATTACTTCCTAGTTGGCTGGGAGGTAAATCCAGTCAGTAGTCAAGAGGAGCATTCCAGCAGGAACAACAACTCAAGGGCATCTCCATCGGGCCATCGGTACAGGTATTCCTCTATGCATAGATTACTCATGTAAGTGATTTAAATGAAAGCTTCACTCATTAAATTGTAGGGATTAGACTCTAAATGGTAAATTATCATCATTTAAATGTCTTGTAAGAAAATAAATTATTGCCTCTTATTGTGTTTAATTTTAGAGAATATAGATCTAGTAGAAGACCCTAGGATGGGATCTTAAATTGTCGACTTGTTAAGTAGGTTGAATGCAATTTTATGTTATCACATTTGTTGTTTGTTGTTGTTGACTTGTTTCAGGGGTTCGAAGGAAGGAAACGCAAGATAGTTAGAGTGTGGAAGCAAGGTCATCACCAAGTGGAATAGAGTAATAAGAAGTAGGCCCTCTTATTTGGTTCTAGCTCAAGGAGATCTTTCATAGATAGTTTTTTTGTGGCTAGACCCTCTCTCTCGGGCTAGAGGAATTGTTTGTGTTCGCACATAGAATTTACCTGCACTAGAAATTGGTGACTCCGTTGGGGAGGCCAATCCTTCTGTTTTATTATTTGTAATTTCATGGTTTTGTGTGAAATTTTCTAGTATCACCATTTCCCTTTAGTCCTGTCTTCTTTGCCTGATTTACTGCTCTAGTTTTGAAATTTACAGTAGCAAGTTTGGTCTCAGCCTTTAATTTTATTTTTATTTTTTCCTTGCATCCTTGGCCAATGCGCTTATTTTTTTAACAGTTGTAACGACCAACATGAATTGCTTAGAAACAGTCGCGCTTACCCATTTATGGTGCTTGTTGTCAGTTTGACAGTCATGATGATGCCTATAGGTAAAGATTAGTGTTTTCCCTAGATGTCGACCAGTGTGTCTTGCTCTCTCAATTTCTGCTTCTAAGCTTGTTTAGGTTGTGTTCTCCCTGACTAGAATGCTTCATTTGGTTTCGCTTATGTGCTTGTTGATTTCTTGAGTCCTTGGATGGTTGGTGGCCCTAGGGCATCTAGGTTGTATTCCATTCAGTTGATTATGAACTTAGTGGGTCAAGTCATTGGTGAATTTGCTCCTTGCATTTCGTTTGTGGTCCTCTTGTTGCGTTGATCCCCATCACACAAGTTTGAAGGGTCTCGTTTTCTTAAGCGTCTCTTTTCCAGCATAGATTACATTTCTTGTCTTGTTTTTGATAGAGTCATTGCATCATTGGTTTAGAAGAAAATCTCTTTTGTGAATTTTCATTTGCTTGAGGATTGATTGTCTCAAAAAAAATTTATTGAAGTGTTTTATGAATGATTCATTTTGTCATTTCATGAAAAGTACATAATTCTAGTTTGTTGCATCAATGTGTTACGTTAATTAGCATCATTGACGACTAGAGTTGCAATTGCATTTGAAAAGGAAAAAGAATTATCTTTACTTGTTAAAGGATTGCTTGAAGTGCACTTAGTTAATAGGAATTGGAAAGAATTTTTCATTAGTTTATTTCTGAAAAGTAAAGTAGTGAGAAAATCATTTTTCTTTCAGTTTCTTGATTGATTGCATTTGATTTTGTTTTCTACTCTCTCTAGTGTAAACAATTCATCGAATTGAAAGAGTCTTGTCTCATTTAACTACATATAGGATCTTTCGAGTGACATCGCTAAGGCCTGAAAAACTGAGACATAATTCAAGATAAACTTTAAAATGAACTCAATTAACTTAAGGCACATGTGAAACCTAAGGATCGCATCTAGAGGGTTTAGGCTAGAGACATGTTCTAGTGTCTTGAAACCTAGCAATTGTCATTAGCTTCAGCACTAGACAGTGCTAGTATGGACTTATGCTCCCCATACCATCAAGTATATAAAGGGAGACCCCATTAGGTTACAATCCTTTATCCATAGGGAGCTAAGTCTACCACATTGTAAACATTATACACCGAACACATCATTCGTGGAGATTGCCTGCCCGTGTTTCTCGGTTTGCTGGGAGGTATTCTACAGCTCACAGTTACCTGGTAATGCTTTTTTACCTAGATCATCTTGATTAGTCATTTGATCTTTTTGAGTCATTAAATTTAAAATATCTTCCAAGCACTTTCCTTTTGAGCTCGTTCCAAATCGAAAGTGATAGAGTCATCTTTGTTTCTTTCTTGACTCTTAAAACATAAAATAGCACCAGCTTGTTTGTGCATCTTAAGAAATTGTTTCCCATGATCTCATAACATCCTTGTTAGGCTTTTCTAGGCCAAATTGCAAGTATCCCTTAAAGTGCATTTTAAAGTCTTGAAATTTATCTCTCTTCTCCTATTATTTGAGACGAAGTTATCATTGTTGAACCATCTAGTTCACCAAGTTCCTCTTCCTCTCCTCCATCTGAAAGATTTTCAGAGGAGTCCTTTCCTGAATTACCGCAGTCACTTAAGGACCAAGGTATTGAAATAGGAATTGTTGTGAGCATTCAACCTTTGTCATCTTTTCCTCCACCTCCCTCAGATACTGGGTCACTTTTTGATATTGGCCTGGAATCTCTGGACAATCCAATCCAGACTCCTTAGAGTTTGCCAACTCCTGAAGGTCAGCTTGGACTAGTCGTTTATCCTCTAAATCCTTTGTTTGATCATGTTGTGATATCATTGTAGCATCCATACAATCCGTACGATCAGTCGGGTATTCCCTTGGAACTATCCTCCCGAACATCTTCGGTCACTCATGATCACTTGTTTCAACTTATGGGATCCAAAGGCGAAATTCCAGTCTCCTCTTTGGGTCACTCGAAGGTCTCAACTCCACACACTGTTGAAGAGGAAGAATATCATTTTCGACCTGAAGGTTTGCACTACACGGGAAGCATTCCCATCAGTGTTTATCAAGATTTTCCACCTAATTATGTGACTTTAACAGAATTGGTCTCAGGTACACCTAGTGCATCATCACTTTATCATAACCTCGTTTGGGCGTATGGTGCTATGCCTACCATGGGTCCGTTCATTCAGAACCCGACCTCCCAACAGACTGTGTTTTCTGTAGTCACTTCAGTCCCGGTGTGACCCACTGTTTCAAATCCTCTTGTCTCGTCGGTTCAAGTAATAATTCTAGTTCAACTGACAGTCTCGAGTCATGTCTCTCTTAGTTTGCTAGTCCCTCCAATAAATGGACAGGTTGTTCCACCTGGGGGGCAACATTCAAATTTTTCTGTGGTGTCAGGCACAACCAACGTGAGTGGCTCATGATTTCACATGGTTGGAACGAACCAGCCTTCCTCTGGTGCTATTCAACACCCAGTTGGTCCTATTGGATTAGGTAATGTCCAGTACCAATAGGTCCAAAATCTCGTTGGTCCGTTTGGGTTAAGAAATTTCCAGTATCAATAGCCTTATGAGGCTTAGGTACCAAACTCCTTATGCTCCATATGGTTCTCAAGGAATGGTCAATCCACCTTATGTCCTTCATCTTGGACAATATGCTTAGCTTGGTCCGTCCACAATTTCCGGTGGCTATGGCGAGATACAGTTCGAAAATTTTCAAGGTATCAATCCAGGAACTGTTCAAGTACCCTACAACAACAAGGACAACCTCTGCAGCAAAAAGGGCAACCTTTGTTGCAGCAAGGGCCATCCACATTGCATTAGGGGCTGCCACAGCAAGGACAACTACAATAGCCGCAAGGTCAACCCTTGCAACAATTGCAGTAAACCGTGCAGCTGTAGATGTAGTACATTCAACAAACCTCCCATTCTATGTCTTCGTAAGTCCAACCTCTATAGTTGCAGCGACAACCTTTGCAGCCACAAGGTCAACCCTTACAACAACAAGGCCAACGCATGTAGTAGCAACCCTTGTACTCATATCAACAAGGGAAACCCTTGTGAGGATAAGGTCAGGGTCAAGTCCTACAACATCAAGCCAAAAATCCTAATGTCCATGGGCAACAGGTTCAAAATCCTTTTGTCCAAGGGCAAAAGGTCTTAAATCTTTATGTCCAGGGGCAAGAGGTTCAGAACCCATATGACTAACGAAAGCAGGTACAACATTCACATGTCAAAGGTAAAGAGGATCAACAACCTTTTAACCTATATGTTGTTTATCAGAAACCTAAGGATGGATATTTTCAATGCTTTCAAGGTCAAAATATACCCTACGGGCAATGTAACCCATAGTGGGGGCACAATCAAATGCCCTACGAACAAAATTCTCCACTATGGGGACAAAATCCTTACCAGCAGGGATGGGCTCCTCTAGTTAGACCCGCTTATCGACCTCTAATTCCTTTTAACACCAAATTCTCCATTTGCCATACTAGCCTATGGTCCCTTCCAAGATTTTGAGTGATTTTCCGAAGTTTGAAGTAAAATCCAAAGAGAATCCACAAGCCCATGTGATGACATATCACTTTTCATGCTCCTCGAATTGTTATCTTGATGAGTCCATTCGTCTTCATCTTTTCCAATGAACTCTTATTGGTGCTGTAACTAAATGGTATATCAAGCTACCTCAAAATACCTACCATGGCTTTAAAACTCGAGCCATGGAATTTCCCACACATTTCCAATTGCCAATTCGCTATGAAATTGGCACTGACTTGCTAACGTCACTCAAGCAAGATACTACGACCCACATCTTTGATAATATCAATGAATGGAGACATCGACATCACCTGATTAAGTTTGATATTGCTAATGAGTTGTTGACCCAATGGTTCGCCAAATTCTTTGTCGACAAAATTGTTGAGGACATAGCTATGGGAGGATGTGTCACTGAGGAACAAGTTATCGTGTGTGCCTAGTATCTAGACCTTGTCTATTCATAGTCTGGCATGTTATATGACATGTTAGTTGATGCACCCAGACCATCATGTGATCTAACATCATCTAAGTCCCCTTCTACACCTCCTATTTATGGAGTAATTTGTTCAGTGACACAGACCCCTACAAAAACTTCTTCCAAACAGAAGTTGGTCTGAATACTACTACCAATGAGTCTTCTCATAATTTGCATGCCCCTAGTAAAACCTCAGAGGTCCATGTTGTTCATTCTATCCCAGCAAATAAAATCCTCGAAAGGTAAGAAGAAAGGCAGAGGAAAGGGTAAAGTCAATGCCCCAAAATAGGGTCCTCCTAAGTCATCTGTTGGTCATGCTTCTACACGGAAGCCTAAGTATCTGTGCCTCATTTGTGAGGAGGATCACTATACTAAGGATTTTCCCAGAAGATCCAAAGTTAGTCATTTGCTCAAAGGGACCTCAACTATCCTAAAAGAGTCGTTTCCATCCCAGCAAATGCAAATGGTAGACCAGCCTCAATCATCTGCTTCCGTAGGTTCACAAGTCTTCATGATGAGTATGCCCATCAATGTGGCTACTAGATCAAAATATTATCAAACTCCTATCATGACAATAGGGAAAGACAAAGAAGCTGCCCCTTCTTCTTCTACCCCATCAAGTTCTATTCCTCTTCATATCGAGTGACCTAACCTTGATTCTGCTATCAACCACCTTCTCGAGGTGTGCTGCAAAAGTCCTCGTACAATCCCAATGCTCGTGCCACTTAGCACTATAATATTGTTGAGGATTTGGCTCAGGTGCCATCAGTTATGTCCGCCCTTAAGTTACGTCAAAGCTGTCTGTCTCAATGGAAATCATTATTTTCAGCTATTGGGGGTATTGATCCTACTGATTCCAGTTGTATATGTTTTGATCTAGAAAACCACGTTCCATGTCTTCCTCATCAAATTGCCTTTCTCATTCATCTCATCATCAATGAGAAAACCATTCATCAGACCGTCATCGATGAAGGTGCTTCTACCTACATCATGTTAGTCACTTGTTGGAAGGAAATTGGTTCTCCTACTCTAAACTAGTCCCCTAACACTTTGGAAGCTTTTGACAAGTGTGATTTGCGAGCATTATGTGTATTACCCAACCTTGCCATTACTTTGGACGGCAAGACAATACACGTTGAAGTGGAAATTTTTTATGCTAATCTCAATTATAATCTTCTACTCAGATAGAGTTTGACCCATGTCGTGCATGCTGTAGCCTCCTCCCTATTCTACGTGATTCATTTCCCTCATAAAGGAAAGATATTCACGGTCGACCAACTATCCTCATTTGCCTCTTCCTCCTCAGATGGCAATGTTCCATATGTCAAGAACACTGGTGCTCCTTATGAGAGTATGGGGGCAGGGCTTTTTAAAGATCCGGCCTTGATGGGAATTTTTCTACTCCCACCTCCTCATGCTGCCTTTGTCAACATGATCTCAGTCATGTCTAATCCTTGGGTAATACCTTCACTGGATCTTGTTGATACATGGGGCGAGGTTATGCTGCTAAGTCTGGCTGAAATAAATTATGTGGAAATTGTTTCAGCCTCACCTTCGGTATCCTCTGATCCTTCTATGTCGAGGACACCTCTCGATGCATATTCTCAATCCCCATGGCTTGATGCTTCAGAATATCTTGATCCCTTAGCCGAGACTTTCCTTTTTGATGAGAGTATCATGGAAGTAATTTCTCTAGAGGAAACACCTTGGAATGACACTCATCATCATTTCTCATTTCTGCCTAGCCCGATAGTCATGTCTACTTGTCTCGAGCATTTCTCTTCTCAGCTTCCCTCCCTACCACTTTAGACACCGATCATGACTCACGAAGTTTGGTCGGAAGGAAACATGGGTAAGACTACCCAAACAATGCCAATTGATATTTTTGTCAAGCCTGGTATCACTGATATTGTACATATCGGGGTAGCTTGTTCTCTAGATGAGATCAAGCTCTATACTCATCTGTTCTAAGAGTTTTGGGATATTTTTATGTGGTCATACGAATAAATACCCAACATTGAACCAAGTATAGCCATGCAAGAAATACCAACTTACCCTCATGCGAAGCCCATTCACCAACGACTTCGTCCAGTGCACCATAGAAAAGCGGTCGCCATTAAGGGTGATGTTGAAAAAATTCTCAAAGCTAGATTTATTTATCTGATCCCTCTTATAGATTGGGTATCAAATATTGTATTGATGACAAGAAAATAAGGCGTTATTCACATTTGTATCAATTATCGTGACCTCAATCGTCCTTGTCCCAAAGATAGCTATCCCACTCCCTTCATTGTTCAGATCATTGATGAATGTGCTGGGAGCAAAATATTTTCCTTTATGGATGATTTTTATGGTTACAACTAGATTAACATTGCGTCGGCTGATCAAGAAAAGATAGCCTTTATTTCCTCGTGGGGTACTTTTTCATACAAAAAGCCCCTTTTGGCCTTAAGAGTGTTGGGGATACATTTCAAAGGGTGATGTCTTATGTGTTCCATGACATTTGAAACATCATTCAGCCTTACTTGGATGACCTTCTTGCTCATTCTCGTAAGCGCCATGATCACCCTGATCATCTCTGGAAAATTTTACTTCGATTTAGACACTACAACATTTAGTTGAACTCGTATCAATGTGTCTTCTACGTTGAATCCTGATGACTCCTAAACTTTATTGTCTCTAAGGAAGGAATTTTCTTTGATCCTCTTAAATTCGAGGCCATAGTTAATTTACCCCCTCCATCTTCATTGCATTAACTTCAGAGTCTGCATGGAAAAGAAAATTTCCTCCATTGTTTCGTACAAAACTATGTTGAGCTAGCTTCAGGATTCACCTAGTTACTCAAGCAAGGAACCCCATTTGTCTTGGATAAGGTCGCTCAAAAGTCTTTCGATGAACTAAAGACTTTCCTCATTAACGCTTATTTGTTGCATCCCCTCAACTATCATCACGATTACTTCCTTTATCTCACTATAGCCTCAAGTATTATCACCATGGTGTTGATACAGGATGATGACAAAGGCAATGAACATGTTATTTGTTACCTCAGTCGCAATATCCTTGACCCTGGGATGCATTATGCTCACGTCGAGAAGTTGGCTTTGGCTGCCATACATGATATTCAACACTTTTGACACTACATTCTCTTATGCACTACCACTATGATTTCGGAATGCAACCCCATGACCAACATCCTGACTCCTCATTTGCTAGGGGGAAAATATTCGAAGTGGACTGTTATCCTCTAAGAATTTGATTTGGTGTTTACTACTGCCAAATCCAATAAATCACTGGTTTTCGCCAAGTTAATTTTCTCCCTTCCTTCTGTGTCCCTTCCTACTGGTGCTGATAAGAAGCTCCTAGATGAGACTCTTTTCTTGATTAGCACCCTCAAACCGTGTGATATCATCGTGTATCTCCAGACGTCCATGTTTCGATCTATGTTGACTAAGGATGATCGCCGATGCATTCAACATCAATCCCTACCCTACCGTATTATTGGAGATACTTTATACTGAGTCGGTGTCGATTCAGTTCTTCATCGATGTCTTACTCTCGAGGAGGTTGAGAGAGTTTTGAACGATTGCCATTCTAGCACATGTGGTAGTCTATGTATGGATGTGATACTGCTCAAAAAATCCTTCGCGCTGGTTATTTATAGCCCTCCATCTTCAAGGATTGCATCTTTGTTGTTCGCAAGTGTCATGAATGCCAAATTTACCAGCCAAAGATACATGCCCCACCCTCTCACCTACACCCTGTTATTACTGTTAGTCCTTCTTCCAAATGGGGCATCAACTATATGACCTATAACTCTCGTTTGGCTGGGGGGCATGGGTATATTATTGTTGTTGTGGACTATTTCACCAAATGGGCCGAAGCGTCGCCCACATACTTTGTGGAAAGTAAAAAGACAGCTCAATTTCTATTCAATCATGTTATTTCTAAGTTTGGAGTGCCTCAAGTCATTGTCACCAACCATGGCTCCCATTTTCGAGATTACATGATGGCTTCGCTGACCTCTACGTTGGGCTTACGCCATAATGGCTCAATCCCATACTATCCTTAGGCCAATGGCCAAGTTGAAGTTGTGAACAAAGTCTTGGTCACGATGCTTCAGCGCACCATTGGGGTGCACAAATCAAATTGGTATCTCACACTCTCCTCAGTTATATGGTCTTACCAAACCTCGACCAAGCACACAACTAGATTCACACCATTCCAGCTAGTCTACTATCTAGAAGCAACTTTACTGATTCAGTGTGAAATTCCATCCCTCAAGCTGCCTATCGAACTTCTCCCCGAGACCTCAGCCCAGGAAGAGTGTCTCTACCTACAATGACTCGATGAGACTCACTGTCTTGTTGCTTTGGTGATTGAAGAAAAAAAAAAGTGTGTCAAATCCCACTTTGATTAGTCTGTCTCTCCTCGAGCCTTTTCTGAGGGCAATTTGGTTGTTCTATATGATCAAGCTAATGATAAGCTGGGGGTAGGAAAGTTCGAACCCATGTGGCATCGGCCCTACATTGTTAAACGTGTATTGCAGAAAGGTGCCTATGAGCTCATTGACTATGAGGGCAATCGTTTAGACAAGCCCCACAATGGGCTTTATCTCAAAAAGTACTATGCTTAGATGATACTTGAGTCATGTTTAAACTCTTTTCTCGACTCATAAATCTCAATGAATAGATCGCCTTTGACTCATAAAAGAGAATAAAATGGGGGGTCTGCTTTCAAGCTCTTTTTTGACTCTTTAAACATGAAAATATTGATGAGCTCTTATCACTTTGAACTCGTTAAAGGATGTGAAATGTTGTACATCCAATATATGTTTACTCCTTTTTCGGGCTGGGATGCATTATTTATGAAAAAGGTACTCCTTGATTTAAATGGTCAAGTGGTTTTCTCAACTATCATTTTATACCTTTTGGGGCTCGAGAGGCACAAATGTACAAAAAGGGACCAATTGGAGTTTTCTTTTTGTGTCTGTTTCAAACTCTCTAAACATGAAAAAGATACTGAGTTACCCCTTTGTTGGACTTGTTAAAACATCAAATGACATTAGGTTCATCACCATGACAAACATGAGCTTCTCCTTCCTAGGGCTCGCTAAACTTGCTAGGTCAAATTCGTTTGAAGGATTAACTTACAGTGCGAGCACATGCTATCCCCTTCAAGCTTGTGACAAAAAATAATTGGGGTACCTGCCAGAAATGGTGAGGGAAAATTTTGAAATTATATTAGTTGTGTCGGCAGCTCACTCTTGAACATGACACTTTTTGTTTCGTGTTGGGTTGGGACATCCTCCGTTCATCATTGACTTTCCTAGGTTGGGCCATTCATTTTTTCCTTCCATTTGATCTCTTCCATGTCATCATGATCACTGATCCTACGGATCCAAAAGCTGCCAAACTCTAGAATCGTGTCACTCATATGTCCAAGAGTTAGTCCCTTTGTAGTTACACTTACTCCTGATCCTTTGTATCATCTAAAATCATTTGCATCCCTTTGTCTCGTTTCAACGATGTGGGATACATCATGGCTCTCCTTCAACACAGTTACTTCCTGTCAACTTCAGCTCATTATCTAGGAAGCTGGCTGAGAGACTCCCTTCCAGTACCTTAGAGCTTGCATGCCCTAATGGCAAGTTCTTCACACTCGACGACAAGTTCACATCATTGGCTTTCGATAAGGTTATTTCATGAGTGTTTGACATCAGTTCCCTTACTCACATTCTATGAGCTATGCTGCTAGTACCTTGAGGACCATTGTCATTATTGGTGGTTTCTCTCACGCTTGTTAATAGTTCACATCATTGACTGGTAATCAAGTGATCTTCTTAGCATGTTCGACTTCAACACATTCATTCGCATGATAATATTTCTACTTTGATCGGATCGTTTGGAGCGCAAGACCCTGGGCTAAGATTACACAAGTCCAGGTTCTGAGGCGATGTGACATGGTCATGTTGATATACATGTCTCTTTTAGATGGATGGCTGTGACCATACCATGAGTTGTTATATGTGATCCTTTTCATTATTGGGTTGTTGCGACCATGCCTTGGTTTCATTATGATCCTTTCTATTGGATGGTTGTGCCCATGCCTTGGATCCATTTACATGCTCATTCTCTAGATGGATGCATCCATACCACAATTCATGTATCATTATTCAGAGTTTTCAGTGATGTATATGTATCTATGTTTTCTTGTCATTTTTCTAATGACAGACTCTGGTTCCTCGCTTCCACTTGTAAAGCATTTCACCCCTCACTCTAGCCCGACCTTCATGCTTTTGGGGGCATTTGTTACACAACATTTTTTCAGTGTCCCTCTACTCCCCATCTACGATCCTGGAGGATCTCTATAGCGTTCCCGACATGCTTTCCTATCATGAAGAAACTCCCATTCTATCCCTCTTCATGATCAAAACAATTCCCTTTTGCATCATTTCCCAAAAATCTCCTATTTATCCCTGTTTACAAGACTTGCGCTAATGACTCATGTCCTCCTTGCATCGATATGTAGGGTCACAAATGTCCCTAGCACCGATAAGATTGACTGAGCCCTTTCTTAGTCATGTTGATCCTCTTTTGGAAAGTTTTTTAAATATGGATGCGAAGCTTCCAACTCTAGAAGCTTCGTAACAGAATTCTAGTAAATGGTTAGGCTGGATGGAGTCGAGGAGGGTAGTTTGGGCTCCTTTCCCATATTACGATGGAACTAATCCAAGAGATAAGGCCTTTTCCCATGAGAATAGGAACCATCTCCCCTCCATCCAAGCTATATAAACCTCTCTTTTTCCCAAGCACAAGCTAGCTTTTAGTCCTAATTAAGTTCTGCTTGAAGTTTTGATTTTGGAGTAGTCAGCAAGCTACCCATAGTTTGTAGCTTTCTAGTTTTTCTTGAAGGGAGAATTGTGAGTTTGGTTTGGTGTGAAGAATAAAGGGAAGAGCCTTGAGACTACCATTGTTGAGGCTATCCATGAGATGCTAGAAGAAGTATGTGGCAACTTAGATATGTCGAAGGAGAACAACAACGTCAAGGCTTCGATTGTAATCTCTTCTTGAACTAATATAGATGCAACTAGCAATTGACTTCCTACATGAAATTTCATCTCACATATTTGTGGCTTAATGTTTCTTGATCGGTTAAGAAGGCTGAATGAAATCTGTATGTTATCATGTTTGTTGTTTGTTGTTTTCGACTTGTTTCAAGTGTTCGAAGGAAGGAAATGGCTGGAGCGAGGAAGCAAGGCCATCACCAAGTCGAATAGCGTACTAAGAAGTAGTACCTCTTATTTGATTCTAGCTTAAGGAGATCTTCCATAGATTGTTTGTTTGTGGCTAGACCCACTCTCTCGGGCTACAGGAATTGTTTGTGTCCGCACTTAGAGTTTACCTACACATCACTCCTAGAATTGCATAATGCGCATCTAGCGCCATCACTTGGTAGCCTCTTCACAATTCCTAGAGCCAAGGTAGAGCCTTAAGATCAATAAATGCACAGTGGATGTTGAGAGGAGTAAGTTTCAGGCCAAGGAATCCCATATTTGCCCAAGGGAAACGTGAAAAAGAGAATATGTGAAAGCGTAAGTGATGGTGGGTTCCAATCTGAGTGAACGATGATTCATGCAATCAAACCAAGTGTAGGAATCAATCAAAATCAAGAACAATGAAGCTTGTGGGGAGAGTCGCCACAATGGTGACAGTTAGTAAAAAAACTTAGTAATGAATGAGACACTTATGAAAGACAATGGAAAACTTAAAAAATAACTTCTACAAGCTAAAACAAATAAAAAATCAAGTTTAATAAAACAAGTAAAAGCTCACTCACACAAGACGAGGAAAAAAAAGCAACAAAAAAAGAAGCAAAAGACTAGAAAAACAAGACTTACCCGGAAACATTGTGAAGACCGTGCTGAAGGTTCCTAGTTGCCTCAGGAATGTCAGAGATTCAATGTCGAAATTTGCAAATGAGCTCTAGAGGCATATGTTAAATAGATTGGGGTTTATTGTAGAAAGGCCAAAAATCTAGGAAAAAGTGACACTTGGTGGCAGTTTCCAAGAATAACTCAAGTGTAACTTCGCCTGCTAAAAATAGATCCCTATTTTCTAGAGATGATTTTTCTCTTTTTTTATCTTTTCTTTTTGGGAGAAAGCTTCCATCCATGCTTGGAGATATTGCACAGTTCCAAAGAGAATGGAAAAACTCATTGGCACATGCATTGGGAAACAATTGAGGGAATGCTTTTGCGCAATTCCTGGGTTGAGTGGATCTGGCTCCTCTCATGCTATGCACATTTTCCTAGCTGAAGGAAAGCTTACTATTGGGTTTGTGCATTTCTATAGTCAAATCTTAGTGTTGGGCTGAATTGCGCAGTTCCTGAGGGGAAGGTTGGTTCCCCTGTAGGATTGTGCATATCACCAAGGCAAGCTTAGAACCAAGTTGCAACCAAGTAAGGATATCAAATTATGGTTAGAAAACAAAGCAAGAAAGAATACACAAGATGTAAATAAAACGATAAAGTTTAATGAAAAGACAAGTACCTAGGTTAGTGCAAGATAAGTTGTTGGGATTTTAGGAGAGAGGCTCCAAAACGAAGCTTAGGAAAATTTTTGGAGGGTGGTTGTAGCCACTACAACACACCCATAGAGATCAACCATGATTAACCATATTTGGTCAATAATAGTTACCCATAAACATCAGGCCAACCATGGTAAAACTTCGTAAACCATTTCATCATCTTGATATTTCCAGTTGTGTTTTGATATTAGTAAATGTTACATGTTCACTTGGTATATCAACCTTTATCACTCATAAACATCATGTTCAGGCATTACTAAACCTAGTAAAGCATGCTTACAATGGTCATCCATAGTCAACCATTTCAATCTTAGTTAACTATGTCAATCTTAATTAACCATAATAATGAAGGGAAACCATGTTAACCATGCATGAACATGGTTTGACCAATTTCTCCATGATGATCATGGTTTACCATCGTCAACCATGTTAACCATGTACCAAAGTCAACCATGTTGGCCATGTAGACCAATATTGAATGTGATTTTACCATGTTCAACATTGGTTGAACATGGTTAACTGTAACAACCCCTGGTCAAAAGTTCATGTAATAAAAGTTAATAAAGCAAAAGTAAGACCAAGGTCATGGGACACTTATTCCAAGCTGAATTTAATTGGGAAAACCATCCTAGTGGGTGTTCATTTGGTTTATTATAGATAAAGGGAATTTTATAAAAGCAACGGAAAAGACTTTGGAAAGGAAAGAGGCATTAATTGTAATTTTATTTATGAAAATAAAATAAATTAGGAGAAAAGCAAGGTGAAATGTTATAGGTTGATTGTGAGGAGGAAATTGAAAAGAATAATGGAAATTGAAGAAAGATAGAAGCCTCATTAATAAAAAGGCTTATGAGGATCAACTCACAGCTTTTGTCAATTTAAGAAACTGTTAGCTCAATTTTGGAGCTCTCTCTCTCTCTATTCTCTCTACTCTCTCAAACTATTGCAAACTTATAACATTCTTAGAGAACTCTAGCATTACAGAAAGGAAGGCAAAGGAAGGACAAGGAGGAATAGGGAAGAAAAGATCAATCAAGGAAGATTTGGATAAAGCAGCTAAAGTGGGATTAATTGCAGGTATCGCGTTGCATTTATGATTTCCTTGCTAGTTTTCACTTGCATGGTACATGCTTGTTTGTATTTGTTTCTCTTTTTGTCATTGGCATGGGATTTTCCATGTGTGAAAGTCATTTCATAATTTCCTTTCCATTTCTGGATATCCATGGTGTGATCAGATTCTTTCATTTGGCTAAGTTGGATTGCTGGATGGTTTTGGAACCGGGTGTGGTGGTCTTAGGGAGATTACCAAGGGCCTAGGAATCCGTTGACCAGTAATGGCAGGATACACGGTAAATCCTGAGGGTGGAGACATAAAAATTCCTCAAGGTATTGATGAATAAATCTAGAGGCATCCATTCTTGTTTGGCCTAGTGACCGCTTGACAGGTAATGGCGGGATCACAATAAAGTTTGTAGTGCATGGTTCTTTGTTTAGGCCTAGGAATCCCTTGACTGGTAAAAGTAGGATACACGGTAAAAAATTGTTGTATAGATGAGGGTTACAGGTCTAGGAGTCCCTTGAATGGTAATTGTGGGATACATGGTAAAACCTGAGAAGCCCTGGTTGGTTTTGTTGTGAGTCCCACATTCATGGATGGAATATGGCACAAGGGTGATTGGCTAAAGGAAAGATTTGGTTTAGCCCAATCTATGGTAGGGTGGTACGTGGAAGTACCTAACTTGGCAGTAGTTAAATATGTTAATAAAAACTCATTTCTTCTTGCATTTCATGAATATTTATGCTTGTTATTATGTGGATTCAATGGTTTTTATATCATTGTTATATTTTTGGTTATATGTTGGTTATAAGCATGGTTAATGAAAGACTGGAGTTATGGATCTCATCATATTTTTATTATTAAATGAATGCTTAATGGATGTATGACTTAATATAGGATAATGTAGCCATTGTGAGGGGGAATCATACCTTATCAACGAATATCAGATAAGTATGAGGCTCCTATGTTTGTATGTGTATTTATGACTTGTACATTACATGTTCATCGTGTATTTCATGAAATGTTTGTCATTGTTAGGATGGGCCAGGTTATTTCGCCGATGAATTTTGGAGTTAAAAGTTTTGTCTACTTATTATTAATAATCTCTCAGAGTTTCATTAAGTTTTTGATCGAGGATTGCATCCTAGACCTGAAAACGTGGCTCAGATCTCGGGGTCATTGGCACAAAACTGAGTGAAAAAGGCTACAGTTACTAGGATGCAGACTCATGAGATTGACTATGGGGTCTCATCCATTGGACTTCCTTTTCAAGGGAGGGACTAAGAGCTTAGGTCAATGAAAATATATGTTAACTCAATGGCTGGGCACCTGGGGTGGTTGGTTAGCTCATGGAGGTCCTGTAGCACTTGAGGGAGGTATGTAAAGTTTTGGCTCAACTGTTCCACTTCCTTAACTGTACTAAGGAAGTTGAATCATATCATAGTAACTCTTTGTCACTTATTTAGCCTAGTGGACCAGTAAGCTTGGGTAAGTGCGGGATGAGGGTATTATAGATTCGTATCGGGGCATGGTTCAACCCTTGGATTGGATGGGAGGAATATGTTGTCATGCATGCATGTAGGTTGTATATGTTCTTGATGTGTATGCATGGTGATGGTCATTGTCGCAGTGTGTTGTCGTATAGAAGTTGGTGATGTTGTTATTGGGATGTGTTTGCTATGAATGCATGTCAGTGATATATGTGTTCGTTATGAATTGAGGAAAGATAGAGGCCTCATTAATAAAAAGGCTTATGAGGATCAGCTAACGGATTTTGTCAATTTAAGAATCTGTTAGCTCAATTTTGGAGCTCTCTCTCTCTCTCTATTCTCTCTACTCTCTCATACTATTGCACACTTATAACATTCTTAAAGAACTCTAGCATTACAAAAAGGAAGGCAAAGGAAGGACAAGGAGGAAAAGGGAAGAAAAGATCAATCAAGGAAGAGTTGGATAAAGCAGCTAAAGTGGGATTCATTGCAGGTATTGAGTTGCATTTATGATTTCCTTGCTAGTTTTCACTTGCATGGTACATGCTTGTTTGTATTTTTTTCTCTTTTTTTCATTGGCATGGGATTTTCCATGTGTCAAAGTGATTTCATAATTTCCTTTCCATTTCTAGATATCCATGGTGTGATCGGGTTCTTTCGTTTGGCTAAGTTGGATTGTTGGATGGTTTTGGAACCGGGTGTGGTGGTCTTAGGAAAATTACCAAGGGCCTAGGAATCCCTTGACCAGTAATGGCGGGATACACAATAAATCCTGAGGGTGGAGACATAAAAATTCCTCAAGGTATTGATGAATAAATCTAGAGGCATCCATGCTTGTCTGGCCTAGTGACTGCTTGACTGGTAATGGCGGGATCACAATAAAGTTTGTAGTGTATGGTTCTTTGTTTAGGCCTAGGAATCCCTTGATTGGTAAAAGTAGGATACACGGTAAAAATTGGTTGTATAGATGAGGGTTACAGGTCTAGGAGTCCCTTGAACGGTAATGGTCGGATACATGGTAAAACCTGAGAAGCCCTGGTTGGTTTTGTTGTGAGTCCCACATTCATGGATGGAATATGGCACGGGGGTGATTGGCTAAAGGAAAGATTTGGTTTAGCATAATCTATGGTAGGGTGGTACGTGGAAGTACCTAAATTGGCTGTAGTTAAATATGTTAATAAAAACTCATTTCTTCTTGTATTTCATGAATATTTATGCTTGTTATTATGTGCATTCAATGGTTTTTATATCATTGTTATATTTTTGGTTATATGTTGGTTATAAGCATGGTTAATGAAAGACTGGAGTTATGGATCTCATCATATTTTTATTATTAAATGAATGCTTAATGGATGTATGACTTAATATAGGATAATGTACCCATTGTGAGGGGGAATCATACCTTATCAACGAATATCAGATAAGTATGAGGCCCCTATGTTTGTATGTGTATTTATGACTTGTACATTACATGTTCATCATGTATTTCACGAAATGTTTGTCATTGTTAGGATGTGTTACACTGAAATTTGTCACCATGGCTATCTGCAGTTAAATAGCCATTTTGTCCTCCTTGTCAAGCCTCAAACCTTTGCTCTTCATGTCAAACTTCAAAAAGAGAGAAAATCACTTTAAAACATGTTTATCTCTGGGTACGCAGGTTCTCTCTACCTTGCCTGCGTGTACGCACTCAAAACACACTGTACCTGCATACTT
>APFE030239667.1:28813-48714 GCA_000404065.3 Pinus taeda | reverse complement strand
GTAAGCCAAAGGATGGGTGCGTACCCCTGGAAAGGTCAAAAGGCGCGGGTTTCATCTTTAAAAAGTTACTTGTGGTCACTTCTAGAGCCTTCTAGAAGAGTGTTTGACGTGTATTGAGCGCCTCCAGATGGTTCATGCATCCCTATGATAGAGGAACTTATCCCATCAGGAGAGGAGCTACCCCATCCAAAAGAGGGAGTATCCCATTGATGTTGGAACTAAATAACTTCCTCTAGAATACTATAAATACAGGCCTTGGGCCAAAGAAGGGAAGGTTAAAAGCTGAACATTCTAAGGGTAAATGCTGCTGGAATTAGGACTTCCATTGTTGACTTGTGAGGAGAGATCACTATCCTTCCTTGTTGCCATAGTGGGAGTGGGTGAGCTTGTCAAAGTAGAGGAAATCTCTTGCTGGACCCTGGGAGGAGCTTGCACAACACCAAGGCTCAGGTTGTAATGGTTCCTTTTTTGTTTCCTTAATACAAATAAGTCCATTCTTCTCAATGATTTGTTGTTAATGAATTATTTCATGTACTCCTTGGTCTATATGATGAATATGCTTTGTTTTATGAAATATTCAGGTGTTATGTAATCGTTTGCTGTTAGTGTATGCAGGTCTTAAAGTGAAGGAGGAGCTCATTTGGATCAACAAGGTTGGACTGCTACAACAAGCGTTGGACCTAAGGTAAGATCGAAAAACACTTGATCTCTCATAGAATAACGTGTATTTAGGGAAGGATTGCTCTTGTTTGGTTTGTTTGTCACTAGAGAGTCTTAGACTCCTAGGGAGGTTAGGTTTGTCCGCAAACATAACTCTTTCCACATTATAGGATGGGTCAAGTTATTTCGTCAATGAATTTTGGAGTTAAAATTTTTGTCTACTTATTATTAATAATCTCTCAGAGTTTCATTAAGTTTTCAATCGAGGATTGCATCCTAGACTTGAAAATGTGGCTCAGATCTCGGGGTCATCGGCATGAAACTCAGTGAAAAAGGCTACAGTCACTGGGATGTAGACTCATGAGATTGACTATGGGGTTTCATCCATTGGATTTCCTTTTCAAGGGAGGGACTAAGAGCTTAGGCCAATGAAAATCTATGTTAACTCAGTGGTTGGGCACCTGGGGTGGTTGGTTAGCTCATGGAGGTCCTGTAGCACTTGAGGGAGGTATGTAAAGTTTTGGGTCAACTGTTTCACTTCCTTAACTCTACATAGGAAGTTGAATCATATCATAGTAACTCTTTGTCACTTATTTAGCCTAGTGTACCAGTAAGCCTGGGTAAGTGCGGGATGAGGGTATTACAGATTCGTATCGGGGCATGGTTCAACACTTGGATTGGATGGGGGGAATATGTTGTCATGCATGCATGTAGGTTGTATATGTTCTTGATGTGTATGCATGGTGATGGTCATTGTCGCAGTGTGTTGTCGTATAGAAGTTGGTGATGTTGTTATTGGGATGTGTTTGATATGAATGCATGTCAGTGATATATGTGTTTGTTATGAATTTAAGAAAGATATAGGCCTCGTTAATAAAAAGGCTTATGAGGATCAGCTCACGGCTTTTGTCAATTTAAGAATCTTGTAGCAAAATTTTGGATCTCTCTCTCTCTCTCTCTCTCTATTCTCTCTACTCTCCCATACTATTGCACACTTATAACATTCTTAGAGAACTCTAGCATTACAAAAAGGAAGGCAAAGGACAAGGAGGAAAAGGAAAGAAAAGATCAATTAAGGAAGAGTTGGATAAAGTAGCTAAAGTGGGATTAATTGCAGGTATCGAGTTGCATTTATGCTTTCCTTGCTAGTTTTCACTTGCATGGTACATGCTTGTTTGTATTCGTTTCTCTTTTTCCATTGGCATGGGATTTTCCATGTGTGAAAGTGATTTCATAATTTCCTTTCCTTTTCTGGATATCCATGGTGTGATTGGGTTCTTTCATTTGGCTAAGTTGGATTGCTGGATGGTTTTGGAACCGGGTGTGGTGGTCTTAGGAAAATTACCAAGGGCCTAGGAATCCCTTGACTAGTAACGGCGAGATACACGGTAAATCCTGAGGGTGGAGAAATAAAAATTCCTCAAGGTATTGATGAATAAATCTAGAGGCATCCATTCTTGTCTGGCCTAGTGACCGCTTGACTGGTAATGGTGGGATCACAGTAAAGTTTGTAGTGTATGGTTCTTTGTTTAGGCCTAGGAATCCCTTGATTGGTAAAAGTAGGATACATGGTAAAAATTGGTTGTATAGATGAGGGTTATAGGTCTAGGAGTCCCTTGAACGGTAATGGTGGGATACATGGTAAAACCTAAGAAGCCCTGGTTGGTTTTGTTGTGAGTCCCACATTCATGGATGGAATATGGCACGGGGGTGATTGGCTAAAGGAAAGATTTGGTTTAGCCCAATCTATGGTAGGGTGGTACGTGGAAGTACCTAACTTAGCAGTAGTTAAATATGTTAATAAAAACTCTTTTCTTCTTGCATTTCATGAATATTTATGCTTGTTATTATGTGGATTCAATGGTTTTTATATCATTGTTATATTTTTGGTTATATGTTGGTTATAAGCATGGTTAATGAAAGACTGGAGTTATGGATCTCATCATATTTTTATTATTAAATGAATGCTTAATGGATGTATGACTTAATATAGGATAATGTAGTCATTATGAGGGGGAATCATACCTTATTAATGAATATCAGGTAAGTATGAGGCCCCTATGTTTGTATGTGTATTTATGACTTGTACATTACATGTTCATCATGTATTTCAAGAAATGTTTGTCATTGTTAGGATGGGCCAGGTTATTTCACCGATGAATTTTGGAGTTAAAATTTTTGTCTACTTATTATTAATAATCTCTCAGAGTTTCATTAAGTTTTCGATTGAGGATTGCGTCCTAGACATGAAAAAATGGCTCAGATTTCGGGGTCATTGGCACAAAACTGAGTGAAAAAGGCTATAGTCACTGGGATGCAGGTTCATGAGATTGACTATGGGGTCTCAGCCATTGGATTTTCTTTTCAAGGGAGGGACTAAGAGCTTAGGTCAATGAAAATCTATGTTAACTCAGTGGTTGGGCACCTGGGGTGGTTGGTTAGCTCATGGAGGTCCTGTAGCACTTGAGGGAGGTATGTAAAGTTTTGGCTCAATTGTTCCACTTCCTTAACTATACTTCGGAAGTTGAATCATATCATAGTAACTCTTTGTCACTTATTTAGCCTAGTGGACCAGTAAGCCTGGGTAAGTGCGGGATGAGGGTATTACAGATTCGTATCGGGGCATGGTTCAATCCTTGGATTGGATGGGAGGAATACGTTGTCATGCATGCATGTAGGTTGTATATGTTCTTGATGTGTATGCATGGTGATGGTCGTTGTTGCAGTGTGTTGTCGTATAGAAGTTGGTGATGTTGTTATTGGGATGTGCTTGCTATGAATGCATGTCAGTGATATATGTGTTCGTTATAAATGTCATTGTTTATATGATGTGTCTATTTTGTGTTATATTTGTGGTATCATTCATGGTAATTGGGATCATGACTGAGATTATTTATATATACTATTATGATTATGCTTATACATGTATTGTGTGAATCTAGTTGATCTTGCAGATGAGATGTCCTCCCTTGAACTATACTGAGCTATGTTGGTTATGTTTATATTTGGGTTTAGATGACATGATATACTTGCAGGGAGAAGAGGATTAAATATGACTAGAAAAACCATGTATTATATTTTACATGACTCTCCCTACATATCATATGAAAAAAATGGTGATGAGTACTCCCTTCACATAGCATATAATTTGAGAAGTCTTAAGGAAGAGATAATAATTTGTAAAGAAGATAATGTTAGAATAATTCAGTCACAAGAGAGAGTTTCTAGGGAACATGAGACAGGAGGTAAGGCAGTTATCCATCATATTTTTTTAGACTTGTATAGATAGAGACCACTTATGATTAGTCATGGATAGGAGGAGAAAACTAATAGAGTGTATGGTAGTAAGTCTCATGGTGGGAAACGGTCAAATAGAGATGACACCATTAGAGATGGCAGATTCTTGGATACACCTGATAGAAGAGTCAATGGACTTGGGATTTACTCTAGTTATGGTTCAGACATGTACTACGGTCATCATCACTATAATGCTCTTAGGAGGATTGACAGGGGATATTTTCTAGATGAGTTCAAGAAAGAAAAGTCACCGACATTTGATGGAGAAATGAAGATGTCCCATGAATCAAAAGCATGGTTTCTTGGGATGAATAAGTTCTTCTAGTTACATTATTACTTAGAGAACATGAAGTATAGAATTGATACATTCACTCTTAAAGGAAAAGCATACATTTGGTGGGAATATTTAAAGAATGTGAGAGGTATTCATGAAGAGGAGTTGACTTGGAGTGAGTTCGAGAGACTTTTAAGGAAGAATTATGTATCTCAGAGATACTATGACTACAAAGATAAGGAGTTCTATGAGTTGAAGATGGATCTATGATTGGTGAGGAGTATACTAACATATTCTTAGATTTTTTGAGGTATGTGCCTTGTGTTAAGGAGAACAAAGAAAAGATTAAGAGATTCATCAGTGGATTGCCGATGGCATTCAAAGACAATATCGAGTTTGATGATCCTAGATTGTTGGAGGAAGGCATCAGACTTTTGAAACACTATTATGAGAAATTGAAGCATAAGATAATGTATCAACAAGGGTTGAAAGGGAAAGCCAAATATAAGGGCAAGTGGCCACCAAAGCGAACAAGACCTCAGGATGCAGGTGAGAAATAGAATGTGTTTCCTTACAATAAATTTAATGTAGTTGGAGAGGGACATGGGTCATAGGCTAGAGGACAATAGAATAAAGGTGAGGGTGAGGGATAGTTGTAATGCTAGATATGTGGCAAGGAGAATATCAAGAAGGATTTTCCTTTGTATCAAAGTGGTAGTCCTTAGATATACATTGCACATGAAGCATATACAGTTGGGGATGTTGGACAAATCATTCCTCATATCTATGTAGCATTGGATAACAAGCAGGTAGATCACCATAAATCTATTATCGATATGGATGGAAAGCTTTGTGATCAAGTTATTTCTATTTTGATTGGTCTTGGATCTAATTATAGTTACATTAACCTTGACTTGGTGGATAATTTTAGTTTGAATAAAAAAAGTGCATGCAGAGTCTTGGTTAGTGTAGTTGGTTGTAGGTGCTAATAAAAGAGTTCATGACTGGGTAATAGCTTATGCATTTGAGTTTACTGGCATGCCTACATCATCACATTTGAATGTAGTTCCATTGGGATCATATATGATGCTTCTAGGTATGGATTAGCTATACCTTCATAGGATAAAAGTAGATTGTTATGAAAACTATGTTGACTGCCTGGATGACAATGGAGAACAAAGAATCTTGCAGGGTAAGAAGAAGGAAACATCAGTGAGGATAGGTATAGCTATGCAGGCCAAGCATAGTCATAGAAACTAATTTGTATTGTTTGTAGTACATATTTCCAGTGATAAAGGTAAGGGTTTGGACGATGTGGAAATCTTGAAAATGTATCTAGTTTTGCAGCACCTTCAGGATGTATTCCTACTAGATATTTCATACTTTCTGCCTCACATAGAAGTGGAATTTTCTATTGACTTAGTACCAGGGGAAACACTAGCATTAAAGCCACCATAAAGGATGGGCACTACAAATTTTGTGGAATTGAAGTTATAGTTGAAGGCAATTCTTGAAAAAGGATACATTAGCCAAGTGTATCATCATCGGGTGCACTAGTGTTGTTTGTAAATATGAAGGATCATACTCCTAGATTGTTCATTGATTACATGTAGCTGAAAAAGGTAACCATCAAGAACATGTATCTGTTACTAAGGATTGATGACTAGTTTCACCAGGTTAAGGGATAAATAGTGTTCTCCAAGATCAATACGAGATTAGTATACCATCAAGTACACATCGAAGAAGATGATATTTATAAGATTTCTTTGCGAACCAAATATGGGTATTATGAGTTTGTTGTTGTCCCTTTTGGTTTGAGTAATTCTATAGCTACTTTCATGTGCTTAATGAATAGCGTGTTGTGTCCTTATCTGGACAAGTTTGTTATTGTATTCATTGATGATATATTGATATATTGTAAGAATGAGGAAGATCAGGTCGAACACTTAGAAACATTATTAAGATTTCTAAGAGAGCTTTAGTTGTATACCAAGCTTAGTAAATGCATTTTTTTCAGACAAAGGTACATTACATGGGACATGTTGTTTCCAATGAATGCATGATAGTGGATCCATAAAAGATAAGAATTATCATGGAATGGGAAACTCCTAGGAATGTGGACGAGGTTAGATCATTCATGTGGTTGGTAGGATAATACAGTAGGTTCATCTGGAACTTATCATACATTTCCTATTATATCACCTCATTGTAGAAGAAAGGAAATACATTTCAATGGATAGAGGAATGTGCAACAATTTTTGAGCAACTATAGTAGTTGTTGAGAGTTTGTAGATATCTTTCGTGAGAATTTTGAGATTTTTTATTTAGATTGTCCATTGTCTCCATTTTTTAGTCTAGATTTCGAGTCTATAGAAAGACTCATCATTAGGACCAATGTGTAAAGAAGAGAAACAAGTGAGGGAATAAATGAGGGAGAGATGCTAGAAAAGAGGAGAAGAGGCGACTAGTAAATCCATAGGATGCGAAAAACCCTAGGAAAGAAAAACTACATAAAATAGAATGAACGCAATATCTAATTGTGATATTAAATATTTAATTAACTTTTATTTTATTTTTAGTTTTTATTATTGATTTTTATTTATATCTAAACTATAATTTTAATAATTCTTATGTTATTTTTATAATTATTTTAAATATTGCTAATGAGGAGGAATATTAATAATCAATAATACTATAGTCTTATTTTATTAAAAATAAATATTAAAAATAAAGTTAATAATAATATTATTTCACCATTAGTATTCATAAAAAAGTTATTAGTAATAATCTTCATATTACTAATAAAATTATTTATAATACTAATAGTAAAGTTTATTATTATTAATTTTATAGTTTAATATAATTATGATTAATCAAATACTAACTATAATAATAATTAGCTTAGGAATAATTTCAAATAAAGGGAAACAAAGGGGGGAGGGGGCACATGAAATAGAAATTACATGAGAGTGAGCTATAAGGAAGGAGCTAATAGGTGATATTATGATTGAATGCGACACTATCATGAGGATTAATAACAGCAAGAAGGTGGAAAAAAGATCTAAAAATGGAGAGGGATTAGCCTGTGAGGGGAAGGTGGAGGGGATTAATGGAGCAAAAGGGGATGGAGGGGAGGAAGGGGGCAGAGGGGGAGGGTCTCAAGGAAGGAGGGAGGGAGGACAAGGATTATGTTATGGCTATATGGGAGAGTAAGGGAATCCAATTTCTGGTTACTTCCAATCCCCCATCCCTATTGAGAATGTGAGGGTGCTTAATGATTTCAAGTGCCTCACAATTTTTTTTTTATGCTTATGGTTTTCATTAGCGATAACTTTCGTGTCCTCCGAGAAGATATGGTTCAAGTCTTAGTTTAATGTTTGTCTAGTGCTGAAGATCATGTTCCGCCATTTTTTATGTCAGTGCCATGCTCTTTAAGTCTAATCCTGAAGGTCCTTCTTATTTCTCTAATATAACAATTTCCGCAAGAGCATATGACTTTATACACACCCTCATGTTGGAGTTGATCAAGAGTGTCCTTCACGGATCTCATATTTTGTCTTACTGTCGTCATGGTCTTGAAAGAGGTTTCAATATATTTCGTCTTTAGAACCTTAGCCAACTTGTCTATGACCCCCTGCATGTATGGTATATAAGGCCTTCTTCTATAAACTTGGGAATCTATTTTAGGTTTTCTATCTTTGCTTCTAGATCTAGCTCTTCTAATGCTCATGATGATGTTTGTGTTTTTATATCCAATGTGTGCATAGAACCTCTTTAAATATTCAATTTATTCTTCAGTGTGAGAGGAATCTTATATTTTGAAAGCTCTTGTGAAAAGTGTCTTGAGAACCCCCATATTTTGTGTCAGGTGATGGTGTGAGTCTACATGAAGGTAGTTCAGTATGTGCTTTCTTTCTGAACACCTTATTCCCTAAATATCCATCTTTATTTCTTCTGAGGAGAATGTCTAAGAACGTGATATAGTTGTTTTCCTCAACCTCCATTGTGAACTTGATATATTTAGATATACTTTTGAGGTGGTCTAGAAAGTTACTTAAATCCTTGTCTCCATGAAGCCAATTTACATTGGTGTCATCAATGAATCTAAACCAAAATCTGGGCTTCAATGGAAAGGTGTCAATAGATTTCTTTTCAAACTTCTCCATAAAGAGGTTGGCTACTATAGGGAATAGGGGGGATCCCATAGCTACTCTAGATGTCTATTCAAAGAACTCACCTTGGAAGGAGAAGAAAGTGGAATAAAGACATATTTATGCTAGCTTTGCAGTTTGGGGATCCGTGGCCTCTTTCAAAATTTGAACAACTTCCTCCAAAGGGATTTTAGTGAAGAGATAGACAACATGAAAACTTACAATTTTATCCCCACGATCCAATTTTTCTTTTTTGATGAATTCCACATATTAGTTGGAGTATTTAATAAATGAGCTTGTATTACCAACCAGGGGAGCCAATGTGCTAGCAACATATTTTTCCAATGCATATGTGGGTGCCTTAATAGTTTTGATAATAGGTATGGTGGGGAGCCAATGTTATGAATCTTGGGGGCTCTATAAATTTGCATTGTGATTTCACTATTAGGCGACAGGCACTTCTTCATTATACCATCCAAATTTGAATCCTTGATGGATTTTTTAATGATTTTGGTAATCTTAGAAATAGGGTTATCTTTTAGCCTCTTGTAGCTACCAATGTTATATAGGTGGTATTTCATTTTGGCAGTGTATTCTTCTTTGTCCAAAACCACAGTTGCCCCACCTTTGTCTACTTTCAGGATTACAATGTTTTCATTATTATTATTAAATTTATTTTTAATAAAATAAGGTTACATTATTATTGATTATTATATTCACCCTCATTATAATATTTAAAGAATTTATAAAAAATAACATGTAAGACTTATTAAAATTAATAATTTAAATATAAATAAAAATCAATAACAAAAATAAAAATAAAAATAAAAATTAATTAAACATTTATTATCACAATTAGATATTGCGTTCATTCTATTCTACATAGTTTTTCTTTCTTATGGTTTTCTACACCCTGTGGATTTATTGGTTGGCTCTCATCCTCTTTTCCAACATCTCTCCCTTATTTATTCCCTAGCTCCTTTCTCTTCTTGGCACATTGGCTTTGATGATGAGCCTTATTATAAACTCGAAACGTAGACTGAAAAATGGAGAATGTGCACAATATGAATCAAAAATCTCAAAATAAAGTAGTTGTTGACAAATGCTCCATTTCTCAAGATTGCAAACCCAGAGAGAGAATTTGTGGTGTGTACAGATGCCTACAAGAGAGGGTTGGTGGAGTCTTAATGTAGGAGGGACACGTGGTATGTTATAAATCAAGGAAATTTAATAACCACGATCATAATTCTGTGACATGTGATGTAGAGGTCATAACAATCATCCATGCATTGAAGATGTGGATACACTATCTGCTTGGTAGGAGGTTTCCATTGATGATAGACCATAATGGATTGAGATGTGACGTAGGGCTAATACCCCGCTATACCCATAGTAGGCATATAGTATGCATATTCTCTTTCTACTAGGAATTCCTAGGACCACTTTGGTCAAACCTTCATAAGCTAAGGTTAAGGTCCTTCATTTAATCTTCAAGGAGAAACATTTCATTAGAATTCCCATAGTCTAACCCTTCATTAGTCTTCCTATCAGAACTTTATAACTTAGCTCTTCATTAAACTCAACCCAATCATTAATCCCTCACATATATAACCCTAGTTAATCCTTTCTTAACCCTTATAACTCAGTAGAGTATACCTTCGGAGCTTTCGACTTGCAATATGTAATAGCCTTCCCCACCGTTGATTTCTTTCACCCAGATCAATGATTATCGCACTATCGAATCTAATCATTACGTGCCTTCATTGCATCTCGCATGCGATATGTGATCATAATCAGACTTCAAATAAATTAAAGTCGCGCCTACAACTTTTCAGGTCTGCCTTCTCCGCAAATCTTTAACATGATCTTTCTCCCCCGTTAATCTCCATCTCGATCCAACAACTGTACTTCTTCTTGATCAACAAATCAAACCGACGCTTTATCACCATTGATCAAGATCTGCTTGATCTGATGGTCCACAGCGATGTCGAGTGGACTACTTACATGAGGTTTAACGCCTTTTTGGACCTGATGGGAATTATAAACTCTCAACCTATAAAATTTCAGGCCCACCCTTACGGTTAATGCCCAATCAACTTACGGCTTGATATCCGTTGGATGACGAGGCCTTTAAATCCTATGGTCTAGATCGATTCTCATATTTCTCCTTCTGCTAGTACTTAGATTGAATCTCCACCATCCATTTCTTAGCTCTATGTTATGAGTTAATCCTGCTCGCTCATCCCGAACAAATCTCATCCATTGATCTTCTAGATCCAATGGTTACTGTGCATCAACACTTCCATTCTTCGCTCTTCTCTTCACTTGGGTTTCTACGCTAATTATTTAATGTTTTTTATGCTTTCACTTCTTCAATATTTTGGCCCTTCATTGTTCTGTCACAACTTCTCTCCTTAATTTAACTCTATTCACACCTTTATGCTCCTCCCCCTTCACTATAGCACTAAAAACTTTCTTTTGTACTATCAATGTGTGTACAAATCCGAAACACAAACTCTATGGTTCTCTTCTCGAACAATTCATTGATTAACAATTCTACCCAACACTCCTTTTGCTGGAATTGTTATCTCTAAGAGAACTCTACCAACAATCACAACTGTGGAGCTACCTCAACAACTTCTACCCAACCACAGTTGGAAGTTGTTCTATTACACTTCTCTGTATTTTGCCTTTGTTCTGCACCTGAAACATAAGTTACACAGAAACACTCTGGCCACACATAGATTATAATGCAATTACACAATACACATTGTACAAACTCTGAATCAAGTTTTTTGTATTAATAAATGAGTATTTACACAAGAGTCTCTCTCTAGCCTGATTTTCTGGTTAGTGGCCTTTCTTCTCCTGCCCGTAGGATTACAATCTAACTCTTTGACTCACTAGCTACTCTCTAACTACTTCTCTAACTACTAACTGACTAAATCATTCTCACCTTTTAGGCTTTCCTTTATACAAAAAGGTTCTGTTGAACTAATTCTAGTTCAGATCCTTAATATGCTGAACTAACTCCTCAGTATTATCTAAGTCCACTTTTAAATCCTACTTATCCCTAAGAGTCCTCTCTAGCTCCTCGAATCATGAAACCACTTTCTAGTCCAAGACTTTCAATTGATTTCTAACTGTCTCAACATCATTAATCACTCATGTTCTCCTTCATTTGAGATCATTTACAAATATCCTCACACTTATCTAATTAACTGCTCAAAACATTAATAATTACATACATAGGAATCCAACTTCCTTGAAAACACAAGACCCCCTATGTGTACTACAATACAATGATAGTTTCAAGCTAATTCTCCTGCATCAGACTCCCAAAGTAGAAAACATCCATGATCTCCTAATCATGTGTCTTCACGTGTTGATAGGAAACCTTCGGGTTCCCAAACTTTGGTTTGTAGTTGTCTGAATGCTTTGCACCTTTCCTGTTGTTGTATGTCACCTGTCTTCTATTTCATCTTCCTCTCCTTGTCAATCAGTTTCAAGTTCTAACTGGTCATTCTTCCTGTTGCTGTCAACCTCCCCCATATGGATTGCTTCATCATTAACTGCCATAAATCTTCAACCTCCATCTCTAGCATATCTTTGGGCTGGTCCATATTCTGCCATTCACTGTTACCTCTTTCTCTCTGCTTTAGGTTCTTGCTGTTGTCAACTAACTCTTCAAATTGTTGCTTATTATCTTATCTTTGAAGTTGTCGGATTCTTACTGCCACCCTTGCATCCTTACCCTTTTTCATGATTATATCTTTCCAAATTGAATCCTAACTTTTTAGCATTCTCTCTGGTAATCTAACATCTTTGTTCCATGGATTAAACACTTCCACAGAATCTTCTTCTTTCATTTTTATTTGGCTGCTCATTTGTGCCAATTTTCTCCAACATCTGCAACTAAACTTGCACTCAGAAAACAATTATTAAAATAGAAAACATAAGGCATCATTGCCTCTTCTTCCTTTGGCAACACATTAGTATGTTGCTTTGTTTTCTCCTCCTCTATTATCATATAAGTCTACTGATTTGAATTCTAAAAATAATTCATGAGACTGTCAGCTAGTATCTCCTCCATACCATCTTCTTCAATGATATCTCTTTGCTTTGGTTCACAACAATGAACTCCTCCTTCTGCAATGTCAAATTTGTTGGACTTCCATTACCATCTGTTTCTCCCTATGATTGTCATTCATGAAAATTTCTTTGTCTTTTTCCAGCAATCTATCTTGAGTATATATCCTTTGCTTTTCCAACTCCCTTCTTCGTTGGACTCTTTCCTCCTCTCTTGCATCTCCCTTGTAATATTGATTAGGTTCTTTCTTCATCCCTGGTGCTTTCATCCATTTCTCTAGTAGTTCTCATTCTGTCTCCCATTCACTAATCCTTTGATGAGAGTTTAGTCCTTCTTCTTCAATATCTTTTGCCTTATTTTCCCTATGTAACTCTTCTTCCAGAGCTATCCTTGTCTCATCATCTGCAGTAATATTCTTCTGCATTTGTTCTTCATCAATAACATTAATCAAATTCATTAGGCTACCTCTCTGAGACAATATTCCTTCATTCTTCATCAGAATAAGATCCTCATCCTCCATCTCTATGACAGATTCCATAGACTCTTTCTTCTGTATCCATTCAAATTCTTCTTCTTCTGAGAAGTTCTCTTTGTCACCTTTTACTTCTATATCTTCATCTATTCTGAAGATATCTTCAAAAGGTTGCTCTTCTTCTGCAATACCTACAATCATGCACAAACTATCAGTTTTAAGAGCATAAGAACTTGTCGTATCACTTGATGCTTCAGTCATCACGTCTCCTTGTTGTTCTGAATCCTTCATATGATTCATAATATCTTCCAAAAATCTCTATTCTTCATCTTCACCAAGAATTCCACCCTGTTCTGGTTTACAAATGGATTCTTCCATTTCCAACTCAGCTTCTCCGAGTTACTCCGCCAGGATCTTCACTTGCCTCAGTTGTAGTCTTCTCTATAACTTAGACCACTTCACTGCCTTTTTCCTCAAGGCCCAACATTGTCTTTAGCTTTCCTCCAGTATCCTTCTTAATGCATTAAGTTGTTCTTTTAACTGTACAATCTCCTTGTCAGATTCCTCTTGACTCATCCTCTTTCCATTTACCTTGGCATATTCCTTCTTCACTTTTCTTCTGTTGTGATCTTCTTTAGAACCTATGTTACCTTTGTTATGACTATCAATAGTCATCTTCTTCTCCATCTTTAGGAGTTCCTCACACATTTACTATGAGTTGCCTTAAATCCTCTGCAACAACAAGTACTCCCTGCTGCCACTCACCTCACCAAGCTTTCCTCTGTACTTGGTCTTTTGGCAAGAACTTGGTTCTCTATCCTTTGGAACCTCTTTGAGCACTTCCCTGTGCTCCTTCTAGGCTTCAACTCATCTGTGTCTTCTAATAACACAAGTGTCCTTTTCTACTTCAATCAAAAATGAAGTACTAGGTTCTAACCACCTCTTACTTCACTTAGAAAATCTTACAAGCTTTATTCATCCTTTTGCAATTATACCCACATCCTTTGTGGAATTGCCTTTGTGAGTTGCAACACTACCTTTGCAGTAACAAATCTCCGTCCTGCTACATATGCCTTACTAAGCTTCTCTCTTCTGAACACAATCTTTTAGAATTTCTCTAGTTCTTTCCTCTGGAACCAATTGAGCATTCGTTGCTCTAGGTTGTTGCAATCTTCTCACCTTCCTTTTCTATCACCTGCATATCAATGTTATTTAAACCAAAGATCATTCCCAAGATTTCAAAAGCTTGCTTCTCAGTTTCCTTCTGAGAATACTCTTATCCTCTTTGTCCAACCTTTAATTGGATTCTTCAGGTTCACTACCACTGCATAGCTTCACAAGCAGTCTCCATACATTCTTCACATTTGAGTGAATCTCCACTTTCCTCAAGGAACAAACATCATTGTGTTTTCCTTATGCTTCTACAATCTCTTCTTAAGAGTATCACTTACTCTCATCTTATCTCATGGCTTCTACTTATCAAATTCAAATAACCTAATCTCCTCTTTATTTCATAATCACACTTATATTCTGCTTTAATCAAAAAGAGCTTTAACTAGCTCCAATACCACAAATGACACAGGGATAATACCCTGCTATACCCACAATATGCATATGGTATGCATATTCTCTTTCTACCAAGAATTCCTATGACCACCTTGGTCAAACCTTCATAAGCTAAGGTTAATGTCCTTCATTTAATCTTCAAGCAGAAACATTTCATTAGACTTCCCATAGTCTAACCCTTCATTAGTCTCCCTATTGAAACTTTATAACTTAACTCTTTATTAAACTAAACCCAATCTATAATCCCTCACATATATAACCTTGGTTAGTCCTTTCTTAACCCTTATAACTCAATACAGTATACCTTTGGAGCTTTCGACTTGTGATATGCGACGACCTTCCCCACCATTGATTTCTTTCACCCAGATCAATGGCTATCTCACTATCGCATCAAATCATTACGTGACTTCGTCGCCTCTCGCATGCGATATGAAATCACAACCAGACTTTGAATAAATTAAAGCCGCACCTATAACTTTTCGAGTCTACCTTCTCCACAAATATTTAACACGATCTTTCTCCACTATCGATCTCCATCTCAATCCAACGGCTGTACTTCTTCCTGATAAAAAAATCAAAACAACACTTTATAACCATTGATCAAGATCTGCTTGATCTGACAGTCCATAGCAATGTCAGGTGGACTACTTATGCAAGGTTTAACACCTTTTTAGAGCCAATAGGAATTATAAAATATCGACCTATAAAAGTTCAGGTCTACCCTTACGGTTAACAACTGATCAACTTATGGTCCGATATCCATTGGATGACGAGGCCTTTAAATCCTACGGTCTAGATCCATTCTCATCTTTCTCCTTCCGCTAGTACTTAGATTGAATATCCACCATCCATTTCTTAGCTCTATCTTATGACTTAATCCTGGCCGCTCATCACAAACAAATATCATCCATTGATCTTCTAGATCCAACGACTATTTTTCATCAACACTTCCATTCTTTGCTCTTCTCTTCATTTGGGTTTCTACGCCAATTCTTTAATGTTTTCGATGCTTTTGCTTCTTCAAGATTCTGGCCCTTCATTATTCTGTCACAACTTCTCTCCTTAATTTACCTCCATTCATACCTTTATGCTCCTCCCCCTTCACTATATCACTAAGAGCTTTCTTTTGTACTGTCAATGTGTGTACAAAGCCGAAACACAAACTCTATGGTTCTCTCCTTGAACCATTCGCTGACTAACAATTCTACCCAACACAATTCTACCCACAATCACAACTGTGGAGCTACCTCAACAACTTCTACCCAACCATAGCTGGAAGTTGTTCTATTACGCGTCTCTGTATTTCACCTCTGTTCTGCACCTGCAACATAATTTACGTAAAAACACTCTAGCCACACACATATTATAATTCAATTACACAGTACACATTGTAAAAACTCTAAATCGAGTTGTTTGTATTAATAAACAAGTATTTAAACAAGAGTCTCTCTTTGGCCTGATTTTCTGGTCAGTGGCCTTTCTTCTCCTACTCGTAGGCTTAGAATATGACTCTTTGACTCACTAGCTACTCTCTAGCTACTTCTCTAACTACCGACTGACTAACTCCTTCTCGCCTTTTAGGCTTACCTTTATGCAAAAAGGTTATGTTGAACTAATTCTAGTTCAGATCCTTAATCTGTTGAACTAACTCCTCAATATTCTCTAAGTCCACTTTTAACTCCTACTTATCCCTAAGAGTCCTTTCTAGCTCCTCGAATCATGAAACCACTTTCTAGTCCAAGACTTTCAATTGATTTCCAACTCTCTCAACATCATTAATCACTCATGTTCTCCTTTCTTTGAGAGCATTTACAAATATCCTAACACTTATCTAATTAACCACTCAAAACATTAATAATTACATACATACGAATCCAACTTCTTGGAAAACACAAGACCCCCTATGTTTACTACAATACAATGATAGTTTCAAGCTAATGCTCCTGCATAAAGATGCCTATTTAACCAAATGAATATGAATTCTAGTCAATCTAGATGGATGTCCATGATCAGCGAGTTTGACTTTGATATCAGGTACATTAAAGGAAAAGAGGACAAGGTTGTATATTCTCTTAGCATAAGAGTGCAAGTAAATCACATAGTAGCTATGAGCTCATACAAGATATTTACATGATCAAATATTACAGGCAAGACAACATGATGATAGGTATAGGGAGCTTAGGCATGGGTTACAATATAAGGGTACAGGTGATCATGATGTGGACTATCACCTCACAATGAATGGTTTGGTCAGATTTAGGGATAAGATCTACGTTCGAGACAACAATAAACTCAAGAAGCTTATCTTGAGATAATTTCATGTTAATCCTTATTCACATCATTAGGGATATAAAAAGACATTGACAATGGTGAATAAGTTCTAATATTGACCAAATATGAAGAAGTAAGTGGCAAATTTTGTGGCTAGATGTTTGGATTTTCAATAGATAAAATAAAAGTGTAAGCATCCAAGTGGTCTACAACAATCGTTTCTGATTCGAAAGTGGAAATGGGAGGTAATTTCCATGGATTTCATTACAAGTTTCTCGAGGAAATCTAGACAACATGATTCTATTATGGTTATGGTTGATAAGGTGACAAAGGTAGCATTCTTTATTATAGTGAATTCTACTTATTCAGCTATTGATGTAGTACACATTTTCATGAGGGAGAAAGTGAGGTTGCATAGTGTCTGTTGGGTCCCTATAATACTAGTGATTCCCCCATTACTGTTGTAGTTGTATCTCTTATTAATATTGTTGTGCCCCTATTGTCCCCATATTGTTATTACTGTGCCCCATAGAATCTCTCTATTGTTATTTTTGTGCCTTTATATTATTATTGTTAGGTCGACTTGGTTATATTGTGAACCCTTAGACTCCTATATATAGAAAGGAGGTTTTGTAATTTGAATCATCGAAGAATTGTTCATTTGTGTAATGTAAAGGAGGTTTCCGCCTCGAAGAGGCTAAATTCTAAGGTGTTGATCTATCTTTTCTATCTTTTTGTGAGCTGGTTTCATAACATTTCGTATCAGAGCTTTGGATTCTAGGGTTTTGCTGCTCCAAACAGGTCATCATGGAATTTGCGCTATAAATTTTGTTCTGCGATGTTTCAGATGCTAAAAGCAAATTCCATTTGGGCCGAAATCGTTCTGAACCTTGGGTCCCAATTTCATAGATTTTTGCGCTATATTTGCAGAGATATGATTTGAGGAAGTTGGCCTTTTTGCAGACTCCTGAATTACATTCCAAATAGGTGAGTTGGAGAAAAGCATCATCACTTTTGTTTTGAGCATCAGATTGAAATTTTGTAAGAAGTTATAGAAAGAGGACAGACTGTAGTTTCCTGTCTATATGTTTTAGACCCGAAGGTCAAAACAGTGACACATGGCACTTCATACAAGTTCGCTCTTTTGAAAAGGTATATAATCAGGTCATCTTGGGAGATTGTGCATAACTCTCTCTTGGAGAATCTAAATTCAATTAGACTGGTGGCATTGGAAAGAGGACGCAAAGGGCTACTGTAGGTCACAATTTCAAAACTGGATAATTCAAAATTACATAGATACATCAGATTCAATATCAAGCTCCTACAAAGTGAAAAAAGGTGTGCAATTTTTTTAAATTTTGCATAAGATTGGTTTGAAAAATTAGTTTGAAGGAATTCAAATGGAATAGTGAAGAATTATTGGCATTAATTGATGCTCTGAAGAAAGAAAATGGAAAAACCTAGTAAGAAACCTAAAAGCTCTAGCATGACTCGTGAAGAAGAGCAAGAAATGCAACATGATATATCAAAATCGCAAGACCAAGTGCAACAAATTTCACTCTCACAAAAGGTAACTGAACCGAAGATGAATGGCATGGACGATAAGAGGGAAGAATTGAAGATAAATTTGAATAATTTGCTACAAGAAGTGGTCACTAATGGTGAAAGGGTAGTAAAGGAAACTCATGATGAAAACAAAAGAAATGTTAATCATGATTTCATAGACTCTAATGTTGGACTGAAGACCCACCATATTCCAAAAATTGGTATGAGGAAGTTTGATGGCAAGGATCCCGCAACATGGATAATATAGATGGAGCAATTTTTCAATCTCCATAATGTGCAAAACACACAAAAGGTATGTATTGCAACTTCATATTTGGAACCAAATCAATTTGTATGGTATCAATGGCTTTTCTCTCATAAACAAATTGTCACTTGGGCAATTTTTACTGAAGAAATGATAGCACATTATGAGGATACAAAAGGAAACACCTTTTTAGCCAATTGATAAGTCTCAAACAAAATGGTTTAATGATGGAGCACATTGAGGACTTAAAAAAATTGAGCATAAGGGTAAAATATATTCCAGAGGAGCATAGGATTGATGTATTCATAGGGACTTTCAAGGATAATATCCAACATGAGGTTCGCCTTTGGGAACCTGATTCATTGCAGAAGGCATTCAGGTTAGCAAGAAAAATGGAAAGGAAAATTATGGCAACCAGGAAGCCTACCACTCACAACTATAAACATGGAAGTGTTGTTGCCCCTAGCCTTCCACAACCTATAAGATTGACACCACAACAATTGGAAGAAAAAAGAGCGAAATGGATTTTGTTATAGTTGTGATAGCAAATACACTAAAGGTCATAAGTGTGCTGAGAAGAAATTATTCTACATAGATTGTGAAGAGGAGGAAGATAAGGAACAAGAAATGTCAAAAGAAGAGTATATCCTCCAGAAACAAACCCTAGATAAACAAGAAATGAATCCGACCATATCTTGTAATGCATTGGCTAGAATTACGCTCCTCAACATATCAATATAGAAGGACATATCAAAAAGAAAAAGGTAATAGTGTTGATTGATTCAGGAAGTACTCACAATTTTGTTCATTGTAAGAGAGCAAAATAATTGAATTTCTTCCTATATCCAACACCAGAGTGTCAAGTGATGGTTGCATGTGGAGGAACCATAAATTGCTCTGGAAAGTGCCATAATATCAAGCTATCCATGGGAGAATATGTATTGAATAGCCCAATGCTTTCCATTCCAATGGGAGTTTTTGGTGTTGTACTAGGAGTCCAATGGCTACAATCCTTGGGTACAATAGCTTTTAATTATCAAGAAATTTTCATGAAATTTTCTATGGAAGGAAAGGAAGTTGAATTAAGGGGTATTTAAGGGAAACTGGGAAACATGATCAGCTCTAACGGTATGACAAAGCTTCTAAAAAAGGAACAACAAGGTGTAATTGCACAATTATGTTCGCTAGATGTTTCCACATCGAAATCACCTATTTCTCCTGATCTCCAAAAAGTCTTGGACAATCATTCCAAGGTACTTGAGACTCCCAAAGGTTTCCTACCTATTCATGATCATGATCATGCTATTCAT
>APFE030239667.1:0-27641 GCA_000404065.3 Pinus taeda | reverse complement strand
TTTCTTGTCTTGGTACTCAGTTAGCTCATAGCTCATCTTATCATCCTCAATCTGATGGGCAAACTAAGATAGTAAACAAATGTTCGGAAGGATATCTTCGTTGCTTTGTATCTGATAAACAGACACAATGGGTCAAATGGTTGCCTTTGGTTGATTGGTGGTATAACACTTCCTTCCATACAGCAACAAAAATGACCCCATGTATGGCATTTTATGGGTATTAGCCACCATCCATCACATCATACTTAAGAGAAAATTCTAAGGTTCAAGCAGTGGAACATCACATCTAACATCAACAACAAGTCCTCCAACTCTTAAAGGATAACCTCGTGTTGGCACATAATAGAATGAAACCATAGGCAGATCAACATCGCAGCGAAAGAAGTTCTGATGTAGGTGATTGGGTATTCCTATGGCTACAACCATATAAGCAAATGTCACTCAAGCAAGCTAAGAAGGATAATAAATTATCACCAAAGTATTATGGTCCATACAAGGTGTTGCAAAAGATTGGTACTATGGCATACAAATTGGAGCTTCCTGCAGCTTCTCTATTGCACCCAGTTTTCCATGTTTCATGTTTAAAGAAGGTTATAGGCGACAAGCTCCCAGTTCAAACAATATTGCCAGAACTTGACGAGGAAGGAAAAATTATATTGAAACGGAAGCAATCACAGAAACAAGAACTCGACAGCTACGAAATCGATCAATTTCAGAGTATCTCATCAAGTGGAAGAACTTATACGCGGAAGATTCCACATGGGAGGATAAGAATTTTATACAGAAGCATCCAGAACTACTCAAGCATTGAGGACAACACTTTTTTTGAAGGAGAGGGGCATGTTGGGTCCCTATAATACTAGTGATTACCCCATTACTATTGTAGTTGTACCCCTTATTAATATTGTTGTGCACTATTGTCCCCATATTGTTATTACTGTGCCCCATAGAATCCCTCTATTGTTATTTTTGTGGCTTTATATTATTATTGTTAGGTCGGCTGGGTTATATTGTGACTCCTTAGACTCCTATATATAGAAAGGAGGTTTTGTCATTTGAATCATCGAAGAATTGTTCATTTGTGTAATGTAAAGGAGGTTTCCCCCTCGAAGAGGCTGAACTCTAAGGCATTGATCTATCTTTTCTATCTTTTTGTGAGGAGGTTTCATAACAGTGTCTTGAAGAAGATTGTGTTAGACAAAGATGCGAATTTCACTTCCATGTGTTGAAAGTAGTTATTTCTAGGTTTTTGTACAAAGTTTTCCTTCGCCATAGCTTATCATCCATAGATAGATGGAAAAATAGAGAGGGTCAATAGAATTTTTGAGGACATGTTGAGAATGTATGTTATGCCTCAACAGTGAAAGTGGGAAGAGTACCTTACATTGGTAGATTTTTCTTACAACAATGGATACCAAGAGTCATTAAGGATGAGTCTATTTGAGGCACTTTATCAGTGGAGTTGTAATTCTCCCATCAGTTGGAGTGATCGATTGAAGAGGGCATTGATAGGACTGAAAATGTTGGCAGATATGGAATAGGAAGTGCAGGTTATCAAGTAGAATCTAAAAGTAACATAAGAAAGGAAAATGAGTTATGTAGATCAACATAGGAAATTTAAGGAGTTTTAGGCTTCGGAACATGTGTACTTGTGCATCAAGCCCAATAATAAATCCTAAAGGATTGGGTCATATGTGAAGTTAGCACCTCTATATTGCAGGATTTCGAAGATCCTTGAGAGGATTGGACCAGTGGCTAACATACTTGGACTGCCTCCAACAATGAAAGTTTGTGATGTTTTCCATGTTTCATTACATAGAATATATGTAAAGGATGTTGATCATTTTATTGATTGGCATTTATTTCATGTGGATTCAGAAGGATAATTCTAGCTAGAATCTCAATGCATGTTGCAACGAAAGATGCTCATGCTCTGGAATCGAGCAATCGAGCAAGCTAAAGTTCAGTGCAAGCACTTTGGGCCCAATGAAGCTAGATGGGAAATGGTTGATCAGATGCAGGCTATATATCCTTCATTATTTTCTAGTGAAGGAAAATGAGTTTTGGTATATTTACATATTTATGTATGGTTATTATTGTAAATACCACAATAAGTTGTGTTATAAAGTTCCAATAAGCAATATGGGTGTCATGTTGGTTTTCTTTGTAGATGGTTCATATTGTAAATATTGCATCAAGCTAAGTTATAAAGTTCCATCGGCAGTATGTTTTTCTTTTTAGTAGTTTTGTTGGTTGTAGGTGTCATAGAATACTAAGGACAATGTTCCCATAAGGGAGAGCGGTCTATAACAACCCTGTGTCAAAAGTTGATGTAATAAACATTAATAAAGGAAAAATAAGACCAAGTTCATGGGACACTTATTCCAAGTTGAATGTTGGGTAAAAAATCCTAATGTGTGTTCATTTGGTTTATTATGGCTAAAGAGAAATTGGAAAAGGAAATGTCAAAGGTTTTGGAAAGGAAAGAGGTATTAATGAGGATTTTATTTATGAAGATAAAGGAAATTAGGAGAAAAGGAAGTTGGAAGGTCAAAGGTTGCATGTGATGAGGAATTTGAAGGAAAATAATGGAAATTAAAGAAAAATAAAATGTTCATCAATAAAAAGGATTTTGAGAATCAATTCACAACTTGCGTTAGTTCCTCCTTGGAGCTCTCTCTCTATTCTCTCTACTCTCTCATATTATTGCACACTTAGAGAATTCTTAGAGAACTATAGCATTAGATAAAGGAAGGAAAAGGAAGGACAAGGAGTCAAAGGGAAGCAAATATCAAGAAAGGAAAAGTTGTTTCAAGCGGCTACAACAAGGTCACTTGTAGGTATTGAGTTTCATGTATGATATCCTTTCTATTTTTGGCATGCATGGTACATGCATGTGTGTATTTGGTTCTCTTGTTGTCATTGGCATAGGTTTTCCTAGGTGTGACAGTGGTTTCAACCTTGATTTTCCATTTTTGGATAGCCATGGTGTGATTGGGTTCTTTCATTTGGTTGAGATGGATTACCAGATGGTTTTGGAACTGGGTGATGTGGTCTTAGGAAAATTCCCAAGGGTGTAGGAATCCCTTTACCAGTAATGATGAGATATATGGTAAAGATTGAGGGTGGAAATGGGAAAATTCCTCAAGCTATTGGTGAATAAATATGCAGGAATCCATGCTTGTTAGGCCTATTAATCGCTTGACTAGTAATGGGGGGATCACAATAAAGTATTTTTTGTATGTTTCTTTGTTTGGGCCTAGGAATACCTTGACTGGTAATGGTGGGATAAATGATAAAGCCTAGTTGTATAGATGAGGGTTTTGGGCCTAGGAATCCATTGAAATATAATGGTGAGATACATGGTAAAGCCCGAGAATCCCTGGTTGGTTTTTTTGTGAGTCCAACATTCATGCTCGAAATATAGCACATGGGTGATTGGCTGAATGAAAGATTTAGTTCAACCCAATCTATGGTTAGGTGATATGTGGAAGTTCCTGACTTGGTTGGATTTGCATATGTCAATAAGAACTCATTTCTTCTTGTATTTCATGAATATTCATTCTTTTTATTATGTCTCTTTGATGGTTGTTATATCATTATTATTATTCTACTTATATGTTGGTTATAAGCATGGCTAAAGACATACTTGGATTATGGCTTTCATCATGTTTTGATTAGTAAATGATTTCTTAATGGATGTATGACCTAATATATGAAAATATAGCTATTGTGATAGGGCATCAATCCTTCTTGACAAATCTTAGATATGTATGATGCTCCTATGTTCATATTTATATTTATGACCTATACATGACATGTTCATGATGTGTTTGACGAAATGTATGTCACTTTTAGGATGGGTCAAGTTAATTCCTTGAAGAAGTTTTGAGCTAAAGGATTTCTCTCATAAATATTTATCATCTCTGAGATTTTCATTAATTTTTGGGAAGAGGTGTAGGTCCTAGCACTGAAAAAGTGGCTTAGATCTTGGGGTCGCTAGCATGGAACTGAGTGAAAAAGGCTACAGTCACTCAAATGTGGGCTCATCACAGAGACTTGGGGGTCTCAACCATTGCCTTGCCTTGTCAAGGGAGAGATTGAGATCCCAATTCAATGAAAATCTAAGTTAACTTAGGGGTTTGGAACTTGGTGTGGTTGGTTAGCTCTTGGGGATCCTTTAGCACCTGAGGAGGTCTCTAAAGTTTTTTTTTCCATTTATTTTTCCTTAACTATACTTCGGGAGTTGAATCATATCATAGTAACTCTTCGTTGCATATTTACCCCGGTGGACTGATAAGCTTGGGTAAGTGTGGGAGGAGGGCGTTAGATTAGCCATGTTAACCATGGTTTATGTTTGATATCTTAATTACATATGACTATGGTTTATCATGTATCACAATGGTCAACTAAGGGATGATCATGATTGGCTAATTTATACATGTTTGACTATGGTTATCAATGGTTTGTTTGTCACATTGAAACATTTTTTCTCTAATTGTGATGACGATTGATGTTCATGACATTATGATTTTGTTTTTGGTTCATAACATTGCAATGGAATTTATTTCTCATCACCTTATCGCATCATCTTTTGTTAATCACATTGCAACAAATTTTACTGTCCATCAAATTATGACATTATTTGTTGTTTATCACATTGTGACATGGTTTTTTCTTTATCACTTTGCAATGGTGTTTATTTCTCGTCATATTTGAAAGGCATTGCAGTGAAATGTGGTTTATTTTTCATCACATTATCACATTATTTGTTATTCAACACACTACGTTGGAAATTCTTGCTATCTACATTGACATCTTTTTTTTTAATTAGATTATGACAACATTTATTTGTTATTAAATTGTGATGACATTTGTTGTTTGTCACATTGCAAAAAATCTTATTATTCATCAAACTATGACATCATTTGTTGTTTATCACATTGCAATGTCATTTGTGCTTCTTCACTTTGTAATTTTTTTTGTTGTTCATCATATTTTGATGGTGTCACAATGCAATGCAGTTTTTTGTTCCTCACAGTATCACATTATTTGATATTCATCGCACTATGATGGAATTTCTTGTTATTATCTTTAGTGTCATTTATTTTTTGTCAAAATTGTGCTAGTATTTATTGGTTTTCACATTGTCTAGTCATGTATTTTTTTCCATATTGTGATAATATTTATTGTTCATCATAACAATGGTTATTGTTAGTCAAACTATGACGCCATTTGTTTCTTTTCATACTACCACATAATTTGTTGCTCTTCATACTATAACATCATTTGTTCTTCATCACTTTGCAATGTTGTTTGTTGTTCGTCAAATTTATATGATGGTACATTACAATGTGGTTGATTATTCATCACACTATGACATTGTTTGTTATTCCTCACATTGTGACATCATTTCTTATTCATGACATTATCGCTTCATTGTTTTGTCTAATTGCAATGTTTTTTTTTGTTCATCACATCATAACATATTTTTTTCATCACATTGTAGCAATGAAATGTGACATCATTTGTTGTTCATCACACTATGACATCAATTTTGTTTGTCACATTGTAGAAGTCTCTTTGGAAACATGAAGTTTAAACCATTAATGGCTAATTATATCTGGTGTATGATGAGCCCCATAAATGGCTAATTATATGGGCTCATTTTGCCTCATAACCTAGTCAAATCAACCATTCTCTTAGCTTATTGTATGATTTTCTAATTATATTTATGCTTATAGAGTGATTTGAGTTAGTTATGATGCCATGTGGTCTGATATGTGTTTAATGCAGATTATTGATGAAATTTCAGGTCAAAGTCAAGGATCCAGTGGACAAATGGCAGCAATAACTTGAAGTGGACAGAGAAGAGGACTTATAGGAGGGAATCCCCCTCATTTATTACTCCTCGCTTCAAATTCCCATTCATTCAGCTTGTAGTAGAAGTATCCAAGTCATGCACTAGAAGAAAACCGAGCAAGTGGAGGATGATTGATGATTATCTCGAGTTTTGGGAGCCATGCCTCCTTGATTTTATGGAAGCTGTTGGTAGCTGCATTTGTATAAGTAGAGAGGCCTAGGCCCTCACTAGGGTCAGATTTTTGTTGGATTTTTGTTGTACTTTTCTTATGTAAACTCTGCTCAACTTCGAGCTTATTATTTTGACAGTTCCATGTAACCTTGTTATTGTTTTGGAAATAAATATGGAATCCTTTTTGAGTTAGCACTAAGTTACCTTAGAGGGCTGAAGCTCTTGGGTTAGTGCCTAATCCAAACATCCAAGCTCCTCTTTACTTTTATTTGTATGTTTTATTTCGGTTTGTAGATTAGGTTGCTGTTAGATATATTTCTTTTATGGTTAAGAATAGGTTTCTTTTGATGATTCAGTGGTTTGCTTCCATTTGTGCTCTCTATAGTAGGTTAAGAAGTGATAAAAAAAATATTTGAAAGGCTAGCAATATTGCCTTGGCCTCTCTTCCTCCGTTTGGGACCATGATTTGAGGCAAAGACCCTCTCGCTGCCCCAAAAACACAAATTTTCCTCATTCATAGGACTTCTAGTGTTTGCAGCTTTTTAGTTGGTTAATAGTCTAGTTTTACTTTGCTTCAAAACTTCTTCATCAAGCTCACTTCTTTATCTACAATAGTATTCTTTCATGGTTTCCTTTCTTGCAGCATTCCTCAGCATTTACTTTCATAGATCATAGTTTAGACTAGTTTCATGCAAAACTCTGTTTTCCTAGATGCACTTATCTCAATGCTTGCACGGTCTTATCGATTGACTGTAAGTTGTTTATGCAACAGTTCTCTTCTAGAAGTAGGCTAGCCTATCATCCATTCCATCCTCCATCTGATCCATTCCCTACAGGTCGCCCAAGTCTCCCCTCAATTCTGCCTTAGTTTCCTGCATTTTCCATAGAATTTCTTCCTCTCTCCTTGAGCAAATCGAATTATATTTCTCTGTCCTGATGATTCTTGGTAGACCTTAGGTGCCCTAGCACCTCATTCCAACCTTCATCCACCTTCTCCACCCACTCTCACACCGTCAAAATAGTGAAAACTACTCTCGGCCTCCTCCTGTAGGCCTCCTGTAGAACGTTGTTTTTCCTCCTATAGATTTCCTGTGTCCTCCTGTAGATTTTCCTGTAGGCTTTCTTTTGAAGTCTGAGTATGGGAAAAGGCTCCAAAAAGCCAGCTGAGACCTCCTAGGACCCATCTACACCATCCTACATCCCCTCAAGCCCCAAAACCACACTCCAACGCCACCTATTCATTGCTACATTCACAAACAATAAATTACATGCATGCCAAATTCACATAAAAATACATAAAATCCAAAAAGATGTTTTGTGTTCATTCACTTCCAGAAATAGCTTAGTTAGATATTGTTTACTTCCTTGAGTAGGTAATGGCATTCTTTTCATGGTTTTGATAGTGCTTTCTGCAAAAGTATGATTAGTTGGTTAATTAGGATTTACTTAGTTTGCTTTACATTTCAGTGGTTCTCTTTTCTGCAGTTAGAGTAGCATTTGTAGAGTAATCTTTCTCTCCTTTCATCACATATATAGCTTCTTCTAGAATCCATAAAATTTGGCTAGAGCTCCTAGTGATCTTGCACCAATTGACCAAGTGACAACCTGCAGTAAGAACTAGTACTTGTGCATACAACACCGTCACCTCCAAGTTTGTTACGAACTACCGGGTTGATAAGAGTAAAGTAGGCAGCCTAGGAGTTGCAGCATTACTGCTGCAATGCTGGTGCTCACCATTTTTCAGCGCCATTGCTGGGGAAGCCTTAGAGTATTCTATGATTATTGCTTTCTTTTATTTTCTTCTTGCAACATTCTGCTAATAGTTTATTTCAACAAAAGTAGACTAGTTCTCTCTTTTCCTTCAGTTCTGCATTTCCTTGTTTTCCTTTTCAATTCTGCAAATTTCATTTCAGCAAGAGTAGACTAGTTATTCTTTTCTTTCAAAGTTTTGCATTTCCTTGCTTTCCTATTCAATTCTGCAAATTTCATTTCAACAAGTTCATTTCAGCTAGTTGCAATTTGTTTTGTTCAATCAATTGCAGTTTTGCAGGTACTATCAGTGTGGGAAAAAAGAAACAAAAACCAACTAAAAAGGTTTCCTTTCATTCCTCATAGGAATAGAGATAACTGAGGAAAATTTTTTCCCAACACCCCCACTGCTTCACATAGCCAACCTTCTCTCTTCTTCGGTGGTTTCTATCAAGAAGAACCCTTAGGTGAACAACCAGACATATTTGAAGAACCTATAGGGGAAGAAGAAGAAGAAAACATTCCTTTGGAGACAAGGGTTGAACGCAAAAATGCTAGGGGGAATGGAGAGAGAATAGAGGGTACCTTTCCCATTTGGGAGACCAATGGGGACACCAAAATGAAGAATATAAGCCCTTTCGTCCTACCTCATTTCCATGGTTTGACTACAGAATATCCTGACACATTTTTGTTTGAGTTTGTTGTTATCTGTCGAACCTATGACTATGCAGAAGATGAGCAAAAGTTGAAACTGTTCCATTCTACTCGCAAGGATGCAGCATTGCGCTGGTTCATGGGATTACCTGGAAATAGCATCACAACATGGGCTCAGATGTAGCAAGCCTTTAACAACAAGTATTGAGACTATTGTAGGCCAAAAGCTACTAAAGAAGAAATTCTCTGAATGACTATAGGAAGTGATGAGTCCCTGGAAGACTATGAGGAGAGGTTCTAGCTCAGTTACAAAAGGGTCGGGTGTACACTTGACCCTGAGTCTTTGAAGCTGGTCCTGCTGAGGGGAATTCAGGAAGATATTTTAGACACCCTCCATCTACTAGCCGGGGGAGACATATACCAACTATTCTATGAGGACATAAAGACTGTTTTTGGAAACCATTCTAGAGCAGCCAGAAAGAAAGGTAGGGTGAGTCAACCCATAACTAGTACCTCTTCCTCTAACTCATCCATTAAAGGAGAAATTAGAAACATGCTGGAAGACTTCAAGAGTGAGATGCTGCAAACTCTTGCCATGCAAATGGATACCTTGCATATCAAAAGGAAACAAGAAGAAGCAGAGAGGGCTTTGGCCACTTTTTGCCCTAGGTGCACCAGGAGGCATCCTAGGATTGAATGCCCATTGAACTCTATAGAATTTTGTTCAGTCTGTGAAGAAAATCATTCTACAGACAAGCATACTTCCTTACTCGGACTTAAAGCTGTATATCAAGGCGTTGAGGGAGTCACTGAACAACTCTATTACATAAACCAAAGGAGGTTGCATGGACCTAGACCATATCAGCAGGGGATGCAAGGGACATCTCAGGCATACTAAAACCTCAACCAAGTCACTTCCATACTTTCTTGGGGCCCCCTGCTCATCCTTCCTGGTCCACAACTCCTCCTTGGTCATTCACATCTCAATACCATGCCCAACTAGCCAACCATTCATTTCAATCCTATGCTTAGCCAACACCTTAGTGAAATGCACCTCATCAAGGTGGAGGCCCCAATACAACTCTCTTCTTTCTCTTTTGCCTCCACCACCTGCCGAGCCACAACCATTACCTGCTACTCCTCCAAAACAACCCCAAATGCCTACCCAACTGAATCTGAAACCGAACAACAGACAGGATCAACAAGTGTATAGTGGGGAACCATCATGCACAACTTATGCTGTGGAGATTCAAGAAATCAACTTGCGATCTAGGAATGTTCTCCTAGATAGCCAGCCTCCACCTAGGAAGATTGAGGAAGATAAAGAGGAAAGTGAACCTAAAGAAATTCCACCCTTTCTTGAGAGACTATCCGTGACAGTCCAGCCTACCCTAGAAGAAACTAAACTCCTCGGGGAATTGAAACATTTATGAGTGAAGATAACACCTCTCAAAGCCATAAAAGATGTGCCTATCTATAATAGGTTGATCAAAGAGAAGTGCTTTAGGCATCCAAGAAGGCACAAGAGAGATGCCCCAACCATCAATGTCATAGGGCAATTGTCCGACCTGATGTTGGGGTAGGAAATCTATCCAAAGTATCTGGACCCTGGAAGCCCAGTAATCGATGTCCAAATCAATGGCACCATGATCCCACACACCTTAATTGATCTAGGAGCTGCCATTAACGTGATAACAAAGGACACATTGCTCAAACTCAACCTCCAGGGCTCCTTAAGGAAGACGATGACTGCGCTACAGTTAGCAGATCGATCCACCGTAAACCCTGGGGGGATTGTGGAATATGTGATGATCTCCATTGATTCTTGGGAGTACCTTGCTAATTTCTTGGTTCTCCAGCCAAAGGAAAAGCTCATTGGGTATCCTCTCATTCTAGGAAGACCCTGGTTGGCTACTACCGATGTCTACATTAGCTGTCAAGCTAGGAACATGACCATAAAGAACGAGAATATGTCCAAGCAATTAATCCTATATCCTCCTGCCCAACCCTTGTTAGAACATGATCTACCTCTCTGGTTGGAGGAGGAAGATGAAGATGAAGTCTATGCTGCATCGCTTTGTGCATTAGAAATCTCCATGGGTGGAAAACTGCAAGATGAGGATGATATGATTGAAAATCTGATTCAAAATCCACCTCCCAGTGTATCATCATTAGAGGACATAGTAAGAGAAACCCAAAAAAAACCCTCAACTGATCTCTGTGTGGCCGACTCCACTCCTCTCTATGTTAAGAATATAGAGTTCGGCGCAGAAAGAACCTTGAAGATCAATCCATGCATATCCACTTCCCAAGAGAAGGAACTGTGTAGCTTGTTGAGAAAACACCTAGATGCCTTCACCTGGAGTTATAAGGAGATGAAGGGAGTGCACCCTTTAGTATGTACTCATCATATATACATCAAGGAGGATTGCAAGCCAGTCAAGAAGCCTCAAAGGGGGATGAATCCATCACTTAAGATATTGTTAAGGAAGAATTATAGAAATTGCTTGATGCGGGATTCATCTATCCCATCTTTGATAGTGAATGGGTCTCTCCTTTGGTGTTAGTGCCAAAGAAAAATGGTAAGTGAAGAATCTGTGTCGACTATTGGGAATTGAACAAAGGCACTAAAAAGGACCATTTTCCTTTACCTTGCATATATCAAATGTTAGACGGTCTGGTAGGGAAAATGTTTTTCTCTTTCCTAAATGGGTTTAGTGGGTACAATCAGATTCAAATCAGCCCGGAAGACCAAGATAAGACCACTTTCACTTATCCTTGGGGTACCTTTGCATACCGGGTCCTTCCTCTTGGTTTGTGTAATGCTCCAACCACTTTCCAAAGAGTGGTACTGAGTATGTTTTCTGAATTAGTTCATGATGCAGTAGAGATATACATGGATGACTTTACTCCTGATGGCTCTGACTTTCAGGAAGCCTTATCTAATCTAGGAAAAGTTCTAGACAAGTGTACTGAGATGAACCTGTCCCTCAGTCCGGAAAAATGTGAATTTTTGATGACTAAAGGGACCGTGCTAGGTCATGCAATATCTCAACAGGGACTGCAGGTGGACCCCATCAAAATTTCCATCATCCAAAGGGTCCCTCCTCCTCAAAAAGTGAGAGATGTCAGAAGTTTCCTAGGCTTAGCTAGGTATTACCGAAGATTCATTAAATATTTTAGCAAGCTAGCCTCTCCTTTGTTTGGAATCTTAGGTAAATATGTCGAGTTTATATTGTCAGAAACCTATCAAGAAGCCCTAGATACCTTGAAGAGCAAGCTCGTGACTGACCCAATTCTTAGAGGCCCAAACCGGGCCCTACCTTTCCACATTCACACAGATGCCTCGAACAAAGCAATAGGAGTAGCCTTGGGACAAATTGATGAAAAGTTGCCTTATGCCATATACTTTATAAGAAAAAACTTGTCAAAGGCCGAGTTAAACTATACAATGACCGAGAAGGAACTCCTAGCTGTCGTGCATTCCTTAAACAAATTCAAACATTATATCACAGGCTATCAAACCTTTATGCACATTGATCATGCTACAATTAGTTATTTAATGAACAAACCAGATGTAAATGCTTGAATTATTAGATGGTTTCTTTTACTACAACAATTTGATTTGACTATTATTGATAAGCCTAGTAAAAAAAATGTTGTTGCTGACTTTTTGTCTAGAGTAAATTTACCTGCAGGTGAAGAAGGAATGGTGGATGACCAAATGGTAGATGAACACCTGTTTGTTATCTCAATGCTCTCTCCATGGTTTGCTGATATAGGAAACTACTTGGTTTCAGCACAGTTCCCACCACACATGTCCCCAAAGGAGAAGACAAAGATAGTAAGGAAAAGTGCCCCTTTCACCAGGATTGGGGGCAATCTCTTCAAACTTGGCCCAGATCAGATCTTGAGAAGATGTGTCAGGGAGGAGGAAGTCTTTGACATCCTCCTGACCTATCATGACAGGCCTTGTGGAGGTCATTTTGCAGAAAAAAGAATCGCTTTCAAGATACTATAAGCAGGCTACTACTGGCCCACTCTTCATCACGATGTGAGGGGATATACTAGCGAGTGTGATCAGTGTCAGAGGATGGGGAAATCTATTCCAAAGGATGAGATGTCCATGCAACCTCAAGTGACCTTTGATCCATTTGCGAAGTGGGGCATGGATTTTGTGGGTCCTATCAACCCTCATTCAAAGCAGAACCAATACATCATTGTATGCACCGATTACCTAACAAAGTGGGCAGAGACAAAAGAAATCAAAGTAAGGAAAGACAAAAAAGTAGCTGAATTTTTGAGAGAGAACATATTCTACAAGTTCAGGTATCCAAAAGAGTTGGTCACAGAACAAGGTAGTCTGTTTACTTCCAATTTGATTGAAGACCTGCTCACACATCATAGGATCAAGCACAGGACTTCGACCCCTTACCATCCACAAGCCAATGGGCAGGTGGAGGTCAGTAACTGAGCATTGGAAGGGATCTTGACAAAGGTAGTGAGCAGCAACAGAAAAGACTGGGCGGACAGATTAGTTGAGGCCACTTGGTCCTACAACACAACATGGAAGACCACTATACGGTTCACACCCTATGAGCTGGTCTATGGGAAGAGGGCTTTGTTGTCAATAGAATTTGAATTCAATACCCTAAGAATGGCAGCTCAGCTGGACCTAGACCTCAACCATGCACAGAAAGAAATATTACTTTAGCTTAATGGATTGGATGAACACATAATGCAGGCACTTCTCCATACAGAGGTAGTTCAACTTCAAAGAAAGATATGGCATGACAAAAATATCAAGGAGAAGCAATTCCAAGAGGGAAATTGGGCACTACTCTATGATTCAAGATACAAAGATTTCAAGGGCAATCTAAGGAAAAGATGGCTGGGACACTACACTATGGAGAAATGCAATGACAATGGTTCAGTTTTGACCAGAACCATGGATCATGAAGCCATCCCCATGCTTGTCAATGGACACCAGTTGAAAGTCTACAAGAAACCCCTCTCCAAGCGAGAGTTCATTGAAGATTTGAATAAGACAGTGATGGTAGTGGATCATGTCTTAGCCTCCACTTCAACCACTCACTGAAGAAAAAGAAAAAATAAAAAATAAGGACTCAAGTGAAAACCTCCATGAGGCGCTTGAGTCCCATCATTGGGTTGAAAACCTCTTCTGAGGTGGCCCAGTGATGTGAAAAAAAAGAAGAGAGAAAAATAAGATCCCTAGGTGAAAACCTCCCTTGGAGATGCCTAGGGTAGGCAATTAGGGTGAAAACCTCCCTGAGGCACCCTAGTTGTTTCCAAAAAAACAAAAGAAAAGGCAAAAAAAAAGAGAACAAAAAAAGTGAATTTTCAGTTGCATTACAGGTTTGCAGGAGGACTACAGGAAGCAGCAAAAGGTGCCAAGGGAGCCCTGGAACCAACACCAACACCTATCCTACCTTCCCACACCTTTCTCCATCATTCCTGGCATTTTTTTCACCTCACTGTGTTTCTTTTTCCAAAACTGTGTTTTCTATAGGAAGCTCCGTGTTTTCTACAGGGGGCTCCTCTAGGAATTACAGAGAGCCAGAAATGGATAAAAGGAAGTTTGAGGGACAGGGAAGCTTCATAAAAAATGTATAAATCCTAATATAGTCTTCAAATGTCCTTTCAATCATTTCCAAGCCTGCGTCACATCCCAAGCATCATTCTTCTTCGTGTCCAAGAAAAACACAGAAAAAACCAGTTTTCCAAGAAGAGAAAGGAAACAACACTATCCACCTCACCTGAAGCCTACCTCTTACCTCTGCATCTCCATTTACATCTCTGACATCATCCTCATAGCTCCAATCATAGAAAGAAGTTGAATTTTCAAGGGGAGAAGCAACTATAGGAGCTCCTGTAGGAATTCCTGTAGCAGCTTATCCCATCAAAATCCAGCATCAGCTGCAAGAGGGTGCAAATATGAAGGTTGAAGAAGACACCTAAAACTCAGATACAGGCAGAGAAGAACCTGATTAGAAACAAATTAGATTAGGCACAACCACACATTAGAAAGTAGACAACATGCATCAAAAGAAACAAATGCATGCAGCAGAGAGAGAGAGCTACAACACCTCACAGCGAATGCATTCAGATCCCAGGTAAGTAACTAACCCGCTCCTCTGTTTACATTTGTGTAATTAGAAGGCATGAAACAACAACGAGATTGTTGAGGTTGAATGAGGGAAAGGTGGCCAATTATGTTTTCCACCTTCATCTAGTTGACTCCACTCATCCAAAGATGTCACTCACACGTGCACACAATAAACTCAAGAAACATGTCAAGGACAGGTAGTGGAGGAAGTGTCAACTCCGATGCAATCATGAGGGATGATTATGAGGAAAGGGCCATGATGACAAGGCGGGGGCTAGTGGTCCGAATATGGCCAACGTACACTTTGCCAGCTCACCCTGCATCACCAAAAATATCCATAAAGGGCAATAAGTACTCCTCCTCGAGCACTCTCACACCCTTTTCCTTCATTCTCTCCTCGAAACTCCACTCCTGCAATCTCCTTGTTCCCTCACAGCCTCGTAATCATCATTATACATTGATCTCTCCCATATTCCTTCTCTCGACATTTTCTACAGGAACACTTACAGGTTCTACAGGAGCACCTACAAGAATTCTACAGGAGGGACAACAGTCTTCTACAGGAGGGCCAGTGAGTTGTTTTGAAGGGAGAAAACACGGGTTTTAGCACGATTCTCTGGCTAAGGAGGTAGGTTCCATGCATACCCCCATTGAATATCAAAATATGCAAGCAGTGGTTTAAATTCGAGGGTGAAATCAAGCCTTTAGGTGGAGGAAATAAGAAAAAAAAATTCTGCTTATTTCTTAAAAAAAAAAAACACAGTTTCTCTGTTTTTCTTCAAAAATTGTCGTCTCCTTCTCCACATTTGGTTTCCCAAATAAGCATAAACAAAATGACAGTAAGTTTTATGAGGAAGGAGCCCACCAACTCCTCTAGGCTCCATGCACATCCCCAAGTAGTGGACATATTCACAAGAGCAAATTGGATGAACTCTTTTGAGAAATTATGAGGGTTTGATGAGGAAACTGCTCAAGAATTTTCCCAGTCTTTGTTCCCTCACACTAGAACACATGCCACTGTCACCTTTAGAGGTATTTCCATGGAGATAACCCTTGAATTTATCAGTAGGGTCACTACCCTTCCTCTTGGGTTTCCTTTGAGTAAGGATGAGAAACCAATTGGCCAAGCTGCTAAGAAAAACTTTTTCCAAAACAATGAAACCCCTGTAGAGGATAAAAATGGCATTAGAAGGGCTAGCATACCATATCCTTGGGATGAGGTTAGCTACCAAATAATCAAATATAATTCCTATGAGGGGAGGTATAGCATTGTCTATGGTTACCACTTTAGAATCCTTCATGAATTAAGGTATGGCATGGACACTCCAGCCCCTCAGAAGCTCACCATCCCCTACTTCCTCCTATAGTCTCTCATTGACTCAAGCACTAAAGTTATAGCAAGAAATTCAGAGTAGCTAGCTCACCATGGGTTAATCAAAATTTTAGTGGAAGAAGCCCTCCATACTTTTACACTCCCTATAACACGGGAAATATTTCGAAACATGACAACTGAGGATGACATAAAGACCCTAACCTATGATATCAGTCCTACTGGCAATGAGGAGGAAGAACAGCAAGGGAAAGAAGGTGAAGAAACTGGTGACTTAGCATAACAAGAAGGGAAGAAGGAAGAAACTAAGATAGAGGAGGAGAGCGCTGAAGAAACAAAGCAGGGAGAAATAGAGCAAATAGAGACAGAAAAGGGGATAGAAGGAGGAGGAAAAGGGGTAGAAAAGATGGAACAAGGAGAAGTGTCCCATGAGACTCTGAAAAGAGAGGAAGCAGCTATTCTCACTTCCCTTAGTACACCCATCAAGCCAAAACATAAGAGGAAAAGGTAGGCCTCCATGTATTTTAGGGCTAGGAAGAGCACAAGAATCAAAACAAGGAAACCCCAGCCTTCTTCAAAAGTGCCAATTATAATTGAAGATTCACCCTCTACCCAAGGAAAGGAATCCCCTTCTAATTCACCTATCACATATGAAAGGGGGACTCGTAGATATCCCACATGGAAAGAAAAGGTAGAACTAAAGCACCCAAAAACAGTCCTACAGGAGGCACAGACAATTCTACAGGAGACACTGTCAAAACTACAGGAGACCCAAAAGCTTGAGAAAAGGATAGAAGAATAGGCACAAGGAAAGGAGGGAAAAACAAAGTTATAAGAACCTAATCCCCATCCCAGTATTGGATCCTACTACAATCTTCTTGAGGGGGGAAGAATGATTCCACCAAAAATTTGCAATTCCACCATTCTTTGAATTAGAGAAAGAGAGAATAAGAACACATAGGTGGATGAGAATAGCCAAATCCAGAGGAGTTGAGGATATTGGCCATATGGAGAAAAAACAGAGAAATGGGCAGAGAGTTTAGTGCTATCAAACACAGAGAAGTAATTACAAGAAACCACCTTGAAACCGAAAATGAATTGCTAAGAAGGCAGCCGCAAGAGAAAGAGACCCAACTGGCATGAATGGCCAGCTAGTCCATGGAGGCATTGCAATGTAGAACACTACTGAAATCCTATGGCCTATATATCAAGGACCAATGGTTTCAATTTCAGATAAAGTCTTTGGCATAAAGAGACACAATGCCTTTCCAAGATTACAAGAAGTTTATGGACCTGTGTGACCAAAGCAAATCAGAAGATACGGCAAAGATTGCAGAATTCTACCTACATAACATGGCCCTCACAGACATGAATGTGTGGGACCCCAATGCCAGGCTAGGGGACCTACAACTAGTGGCCATGGCCTCATGGATGAACCATCAAGAGTTAAGGGCAATAGACATAAGAAGGTTGATGATAAATGAGCATAATGAGCCATTCATGATCAAAGCTGAGCCATCAGACCCCATGGCACTCATTAGCACTCATAACCTACTTGCCAATAATCCTTATATTGCCCCTAGATATATAAGTGATCAGGCACAAGCCATTGCAAACTTTGAGGATATGGAGAGGCTACTCGAGGATGACTGTGTGCATGCATGTATGATGAGATGGAACACCTTACCACATAGTCTGTAGATCAAGGAATATCATTCCCCAATGAGGATGAAGAAGGCATTAAGGAGAGTGCCAATGTACAAGCCATTCATACAGAGGCTGAAGGTCAATTGGATTGGCCTCAGATCGAGTCCCCACTGCTGCTAGGCATGCTGGAAGGTTGAAGAGAAGAAGAAGAGTAGGAGTAGTGGGAAGAGATATACAGGAAGGTAGGATTCTATGACAAGGAAGAGAAGACCACATCAGAAGCATGGAATTCTAGGGAGGCCACTAGGGCCATAAAATATGAGGAGGTGGATTAAGCTGCTCAGAGGATGAGAAACACTTTCAGAAGGGGGTTGATGATGAGCCTCATAAATGGGTAATTATATGGGCTCATTTTACCTCCTAACCTAGTCAAATCAACCATTCTCTTAGCTTATTGTATGATTTTCTGACTATATTTATGCTTATAGAGTGATTTGAGTTAGTTATGGTGCCATGTGGTCTAATATGTGTTTAATGTAGATTATTGATGAATTTTCAGGTCAAAGTCAAGGATCCGATGGACAAATAGTAGCAATAAATTGAAGTGGATAGAGGAGAGGACTTATAGGAGGGAATCGCCCTCATTTATTACTCCTCACTTCAAATTCCCCATCATTCAGCTCGGAGTACAAGCAGCCAAGTCATGCACTAGAAGGCAGTTGAGCAAGTGGAGGATGACTGGTGATTTTCTCGAGATTTTGGAGCCAAACCTCCCTGATTTTAAGGAAGTTGTTGGTAGATTCTTTTGTATAAGTAGAGAGGCCTAGGGCCTCACTAGGGTTGGATTTTTGTTGGATTTTTGTTGTACTTTTTCTTATCTAAACTCTATTCAAGTTCGAGCTTATTACTTTGACAGATACATGTAATCTTGTTATTGTTTTGGAAATAAAGATGGAATCCTTTTTGAGTTAGCTCTGAGTTACCTTAGAGGGCTGAAGCTCTTGGGTTAGGGCACAATCCAAGTAGCCAAACTCATCTTTACTTGTATTTTTATGTTTTATTTTAGTTCGTAGATTGGGTTGTTGTTAGATGTATTTCTTTAATGGTTAAGAATATGTTGCTTTTGATGATTCAATAGTTTGCTTCCATTTGTGCTCTCTATAGCAGGTTAAGTAATAATAAATAAAATATTCAAAAGGCTAGAAATAGTGGCTTGGCCTCCCTTTGGGACCATTATTTGAGGCAAAGACCCTCTTGCTGCCCCAAAAACATAGATTTTCCTCATTCATAGGACTTCTATAGTTTGCAGCTATTTAGTTGGTTAATAGTCTAGTTCTGCTTTGCTTTAGAACTTCTTCATCAATCTCACTTCTTTATCTACAATATTCTTCTTTCATGCTTTCCTTTCTTGTAGCATTCCTCAGCATTTACTTTCATAGATCATAGTTTAGAATAGTTTGATGTAAAACCCTGTTTTCCTAGATGCACTTATCTCATTGCTTGCTCGATCTTATCGATTGGATGTTGGTTGTTTATGTAGCAGATCTCTTCTAGTAGTAGGCCAACCTATCAACCATCCCATCCTCCATCTGATCCATTCCCTACAGGTCACCCAAGTCTCCCCTCAATTCTGCCTTAGTTTCCTGCATTATCGATATAATTTCTTCCTCTCTCCTTGAGCAAATCCAATCATCTTTCTCTCTCCTGATGATTCTTCATAGACCCTAGGTGCCCTAACACCTCATTCCAACCTTCATCCACCTTCTCCACCCACTCTCACACCCTCACAATAGTGAAAACTGCTCTCGGCCTCCTCATGTAGGCCTCCTGTAGAACGTTGTTTTTCTTCCTATAGATTTCCTATGTCCTCCTATAGATTTTCCTGAAGGCTTTCTTTTGAAGGCCGAGTATGGGAAAAGCCTCCAGAAGGCCACCTGAGATCTCCTAGGACCAATCCACACCATCCTACATCCCCTCAAGCCCCAAAACCACACTCCAACGCCACCTATTTGCTGCCAAATTCACAAACAATAAATTACATGCATGTCAAATTCACATAAAAATACATAAAAATCCAAAAAGATGTTTTGTGCTCATTCACTTCTAGAAATAGCTTAGTTAGATGTTTTTTACTTCCTTGAGAAGGTAATGGCATTCTTTTCATGGCTTTCATAGTGCTTTATGCAAAAGCAGGATTAGTTGGTTAATTAGGATTTACTTGGTTTGCTTTACATTTTAGTGGTTCTCCTTTCTCCAGTTAGAGTAGCATCTGTAGAGTAATCTTTCTCTCCTTTCTTCACATATAAAGCTTCTTCTGGAATCCATAGAAGTTGGCTTGAGCTCCTAGTGATCTTGCGCCAGCTGATCAAGCGACAACCTCTAGTAAGAACTAGTACTTGTGCATACAGCACCGTCGCTTCCAGGTTTGTTATGAACTACCGAGTTGATAAGAGTAAAGTAAGCAGCCTAGGAGTTTCAGCATTATTGCTGCAATACTGTTGCTCACCAATGTCATTTCCAAATATATTAACTATGTGAAGTCAAAGAGGAACTCCTACTAACATCCTTCAAATATAAGCTCAACATCTTCCCCAAAACTCTAAATCATTTCGCTGTTCACGTTAGCTATTTCAACTTCATAAGTTTCGAAAGATACTCCCTCCAAATACCATCCAATCCCCTTCTACCACATGTTGTACCTTAACTAATCTCTCTACTCACCTGAGAGTCCCATATTTCACCCTATCACTCCTTTCCAATTATTCAGTGTTTCATCTAAATTCAATATTTTCTAATGGAAACATCTTCCACCAAAAGCTCTATTGCTGTCCAAGCTAAAGGGAAAGGCAAGGACTAGAGATCATAAACAAACTTGAAAATGTTTATTATCCTATGTTAACCACACATGACATGAAAGTTGTTGTCTAGGTATTACTAAACACAAACAACATGTTAAAATATGATAGCAACATGCACACATTTGGTCTAGTCTATGCCGCCCTTCCACAAGATTTTAATTTCCTTGAAATGGTGAACTAGTGTGACAAAAGACACTTTCTAGACAAAAGGTTAATTACATCACTCTGAGATGGAAAAGAGACAATTAATGTGACTCTAGAAGCCATTGCATCTATGTTATTGTTTCCTAACAAAACCAGGTTATAAAGGTTAAATAAAAGGATTGAAGAAAAATGGACTAGCTTAGCACTGGATCTTTCACAACAAGGAGTAAATAATTGTCTCCATAAAGGAATGGTACCTACTTCCAATCAACTCCCTTATCAGATTTCAATTTTGAGCCCATGATAGTAGTAACTTTCTCCATGATAGCCCAAGTCATGGCTATTAATATTGATATCTTTATAACTAGAATTTTGTTGGGTCTCTTGGTATCCTTGCATAATTCATCTACCAAAGCTTGTATCCAATTTCATTTCCCTCTGTATTTGTCCAATGAAATTCATTCCAAAATGGGAGAGTTCAAGGAAAAGAAATCCTTTTGTTACCAAGCATATTTATCCCATTTGTTTATTCATCAGTAATATCCCTACCTTGAATATCTTAATCACACGATGTTTGATGAACATGGTTCCATATTACCAACCTATGAATGGTTACCCATGGTCCGTAAAATAAAAGGTAATCAAGGTTTGTTTGATTACATTTCTTCATTTATGTTGGTGTCATACACCCTTCTACATGGTCAACCTTTTCCTAGGGTACTTCCTTTCTTTATGGATACATTACAAATCACCCTTGACACCTGTGATGGTGACTAGTACCTATTAAATTATTACATTATCATCATAACATAATTAGAGAAATTTTTAGGTATGAAATGGGACTACTAAGGGATATTATAAAATAACAGTGGAAATAATAATATAATATTAGATTACATCATGAAATTTTAGAGGGAAAAAAGAAGAAACTACTTTTTCAACTCATAATTTCAACTTATCTCCTTAGGTTCTAAGTCAAATTTCAAGTAGGGGAACTTGTTAGATGCATAATTTAATTCCTTGTCCAAGGAGTACCCATGTTGCATACATTCAATGGACCATGCTACATGTATTTCTCATTTTTCATGTAGTAGGGTCTATCAAAACTATGCAACATGGGTACTCCTTGGATGAGGAAGTAAATTTTTCGTCCAACACATGCCCCCCACTTGAAAATTGAGTAAAACCATATGGAGATGAGTTAAAAATACAAGTTGATAACGTTTTTTTTTTTTTTAAACTCTAAAAATGGTGAATCATCCCCCATGGTTGAAATCATCATCTTGAATCCTATCAGTGCTTATAAAGTTTATTTTGGCTATACATTTTTGTTTTGAGGCCCATTTCAGACCTCAAAATTTTTCTAATGATGGTTTCAAAGAATAGCCATATCAGCTGACTACATTCCTCACACTTGACATCTTTTCCTTGGAATACATCTAGTAGAGATTGGCTAGTGATTGAGTTTAATTTTTCTCTAGGAAAGAGGTAGTTACATTTCGTTTCTATTGTAACAAGGGACCTTTTTTTGCGAATTCAAGGAATTCTTTAGAGAATGTGGAAAAGACACTAGAAAGTTTTAATTTCTCTAAATTTATAATCTACAGATATGATCCACACAAAATTATATATGAGTTGAGAAAGGATAAGGATTGATAAAATCATAATAATGATTTGAATCCTATGTTACAGGAGTGCAGAAATAAGGATACCTAGGAATAATTCAAGGTCTTTTTGAATCCGACAAAGCCATAGTTTTTTGAGCTCTTAGGACAGAAGTGAGATACTTCCAAACCCATGGAGGTGGAGGGAAGAAAAGAGTTAAGAACAAAGAAATCCAAGACAAATAAGGAACTTGACGAAGAATAGGATAAATATGAATAGGAGACATAGTCCTAAGATCTGATTTTATATAACAATTAGTTGGCCACACCCTCTAAGTAGGAATTCACATTGGAAACTCGGTCTTATTCCATGTCAGAGCCAAAGGTAGTAGAATCGAAAGAAGTGTCCAAGCCTAGACACAAGTAAATTCTAGAGAAATAGGAAAGCAACCAAGGAGAGGAAAATGGTCACTAGAATAACAAAGAACTAGCCCCTCCCTCCCACATAGCTTAAGAGTGCCTTGGATTATAATAAAGGCATTTTCATAATGGCAGTGCTGTAATCCAAAGTAAAGAATGCAATGTCTATGATGGATTACCAAGTACATCAGATGTATCTACATGCAAAAAATATTTTGAATACCATCATCATGGATTTGAACCTGCAGGTGACACACCAAGTGCATAGGAAGATGCACCAAACCAATGCCATGAGCACGAAGCTACAATATATGTATACTAGAACTAAAGCTCAACGAAAATATTGGAAAACAATCAGTAGGGCCAATAGGATAAAGGTAATACACTTGGAAGATAAGATCGTACATTTGGCCACATATCCCAAAAACGTTAAAAAATACTAGGAGTTGTTGGAGGAAAATGATAAGGAGATTTCCTCCAAGAGGAATCAACTCAAAATCCCAAATACACATCTTGTGTATATGGTAGAAGTAGCCATAGTGGAAATTGAAAGTGAAGAGTTAAAGGTAAAGCTACATGAAGCCCTTACGAAGAACAAATAATTTCAGGATCGTATCAAACTGATAGAGTCACAACTCCAATATATGAATGAAAATACAAATAAGACCATGTGATAGCAACAAATTCCTAACATTCTAATAGGGTAGGTAGATTCCTTAACATTATCTAAAGACACAAAGAAACTTCAAGCCTTTCTCATATCTCATCATGCAGAATTGGAAGACAAAGAGAAGGAGCTGGAAGGAACTAATATTGAGATGTATCGAGCCTAGAGTATGGTCAAAAGGTTGATGCTGAATTAAATGTATATAGAAGAAAAGACCCTATCAAATCAACCTTCAAATTAATTAGAGTAAGAATATGGGATAAGATCATGAAGCTAATAGAAAAATAATGGAGACACCAGAAAAAATAGAAATTATCATGTTAGGTGGGAGAGAGATGAAATTTCTTAGGAAAACCCTTAGGGAAACTTTGATAAGGGCTGGAACAATCATAAAATATTTGAATGAAATGAATAAAGAGGAGGTTCCAAAGGAAGATTTGAATAGAACCCACCTCGTGGCTAGGGCTAATCAACTAAAGAGAAAGAAGAAATTGATAGTGTTGGTGGAGAAGAAATCAAAAGACATGGAAAATGAGGCAGAGGGATTCAAAAGTAGATGTGAGATGTTGTATAAGAGAAATTTTCAGCCTTTATTTGATGGACATGGTGATGTATACACCAAATAATCCATCATGAATAGTTTGAATGCAATTAAAGAAGAACAAAAGGGCTTTGGAGAAGATGAACATCCTCTACAAGGAAAGGATATATTGAAGTTATATGAAGAACACTTTGAGCTCTTGTTCATGCTAAAGTCCATCTTCAAGGAATTGGGACAGGTGGATTATGAGTCGGTCACCACTTTGAAAGGACACATCTTGGATGCACATAAATGAGATGCTCCAATGGTTAACGATTGGAAGAATATGTCAGGAATTTACAAGCTATATCTTTAAAAGGGATTTCCCCCAATATCACAAGGAACATTCACAAAATCATGTTCAAGCTCAAAGCACCCACCACAACAATAAACACATTAGCAGGTGAACTTTGAATAGATGGCACCACTGGCATGAACATCGACATCATTGGCACCATCAGCAGCATCAATGTGGTGTCCATAGTAGTGCTCAATACAAGAAGTGACAACTAAGAGAGAGAAGGCCCAACAAGTAGATAAGAGAGAGAATGAAGAGCTATAAAAGCCAAATTTGAAGGGATCCACTCCACAACTAGAAGATCCTTCAAGAAACTCCTAGAGGAAGTTTGTTATAGTACAAATAGAAATTTTATAAATAATATTGGTGGTTTTTAAAATACCACTAGTGGTTTAGGGTGTGGTCTAATTTCTTGAGTGCTAATATATAGGCCTCATTTTGTAATTCAAAAGGTGGAGGAATCTTACGCTATTGGGAAACTCTGTCAAAAAAATTTGTGAATTCTTAGGAGGTCATAAAAATATTCTGAGGAATTATGTAGTGACTCTTAGGTTGTTTTCCCTCTATTTTCATGTAATATCACATACCCATATCATGTTTTGAAGTTTTCTACATAGGAATACAATTTTATGCAATTTTCAAGGCATTTTGTGTTGCAAAACTAATCTGTTATATTAATTGGATGCAATTATCTAACTAAAATAAATTTTGGCATCACTATGATGGTTTATTTTTGTTTTGTGAAATTTATCAAGGTTGTTTGAAGATTATATTGACTTCTTTGATACTTTTACAAGGCTTTTTCAAGGAATGAAAATTTTCAAAATTTTGTGGATTTTAGTGGTTGTATTCTTAATTTCTCAACTACCCACTAGGTTTTGGCTGATTTAAAGGATTTCTTAATTTCTCCTTTAAATATATTAGAATGTGTTCTACACTTTTCATCCATATTCCATACTTTAACTCTTCATGTAAAACCCAAGGGTCATGAATGCCCTCAGTTAGGATCAGTGGAAATGAAACCCAACAAAATACTTTTAATGTCTGATAGTTTTTCCCTTAACCTTGATTCACAAACATATTCCCACTTTGAATTAAATAATTAGTGAATTTGAACACAATTCATACCTAATTTTAGTACTTTCTTTGAGGAACACATGATGAATGTTGAATGTATATAATGAGCAGTTCTTTAAAGGTTAATGAAATATTAATTATGTTTTGATTCATTTATTTTCCTTCAGCATAAAATATATATGCATATACAGATTCAATATAAATTCCATGGTTTGTGATAAGTCCTCCGTATTATTGTATCTTCTTGTGACACTTTATAGGAGAAAATAATGTTATGAACCTTGCACTTCAATTCAAAATTTGTAAGATTAATTAAGTTCAAGACATAATTACACAATCATTTCACAAAAACATGTAGACAAGAATAATATAAATATAGAGTCTTATTTTATTACATTCTAAGTCATCTACATTTCCTTGATAATTTTTTAGTCCAAGAACCAATGAATTGGAACATTGAGCCTAGAATATATAAAATACACTAAGCAATACTCAATAATAATAGATGACCATATACATTGATTTAAACAAAATATATTTAATGTAATAAAGAAATAATATAGCACTTGGATGTTCCCACATTGTGCACTACAACATAGCATTGTGTGACTCGAGGGCCTCAACATTCAACTATCGCCAATGAATGTGTGACTGGATTTGTGCCCATACTTAATAAGTTAGTGTGGTTTGATGGGATTAATAATTAATAATAAATGATTTTTTATTAGGATATCATTAACTATTAAGCTATAGATGAGAACTCACAACAAACACGGAGATCCGTGACATAATCAAACATCCTTCGAAATAGCGGTAAACACTCATATTGGCATCACAAAGCATTGAACACGAATGTTTGAAGGTGCAGAGCTTAACCCCACAAGTTTGGAGGTTCAGAGCTCTGCATAACCACAAATATATGCACCTTCAGCTACATCCAAACACCAAACACCAATGTGGGCAAAAATAATCTATACTCCACATTGCCAAAATAGGACACAATGTTGTCACTCTTTATCATTAAAAGTAAATGAGTTTTTAACCTCTAAAATAGGTCAAGGATAATCCCTCAAATAAGTAAATGTATGGTAGATATGGCAGTTGAATATGTTTGAGGGGTGATCGATAATAAGGCATTTGATAACTGATATCAGGTAATTTTGCTGCAAGATTCACCTCGTATTATGTAAGCACCTATTTTTTCTCAAGAAGGAAATGTTACAAAATGATTTTATATGAGTTGACGATACTTTAAATTTGATATATTGGGTGGAGTGTGGAGGTCCCCCCCCCGTTTCAGCCTCTACAAAATATATCAACGTTATGGAGCATAGCTAAATATGTAAGACTTTTAGATGAAAAAAAAATTAAAATCAAATAAGAGAAAAACACACTAGAAATGCATGTCATAGTGCCAATGTCAATTTGAGTGTTAGACCACTCATCAATGAAACTCCCCTTCTTATGCGAAGGACATTCTCAGAGCACTCACCGATGGAATGAGCACTCATAAAATTAACCCTTTTATTATTTTAAAATAATTTTTCAGGAACTAACAAATATAAAAAATAAATATCCCTCCACGAGGGAAATTATGTTCCACCAAAGCTTGCTTAAAAAATCGGAAATTTCAAATAAGATTTCCATAAATTAAAAATAAGATTTTATTTTTTTTGTAAATATACCTTCTATTCATTATTTAAAAAAATGTACATGATTAACAAAAACATAGGTAGTCTCACCCCAGCTACATTTGTTGACTAATGGGCGTAGAAAGTGATAGTAAAAAAAACAACAAAAAGTAATAAAAGACCATAGGTAAAAGGGTTAGAAGCACCAGAAGACAAGAAAGATACATAAAACCCCTGATATCATATCAATTGTTAGAAGTGATGGAGGTTGGGTTGTTAAGGGTTGTTCCAGGAGGCGGAGGAGGGTGGAAGGCGAAGTGCACATGCTTTTCTAAATGGGCCATCCAAGCCTCCAAATTTTCAATTTTCTCGGAGAGTAGATTCTTGTCACGTCAGACCACTGAAATACATTCCCAGGTATGGCACTGAAAATAGTGCATCTTGTTCAGTGTCGCGATAAGCTCTATGTATTCCTCCCGCCTCACACTCTCTGCAGTAGCCAATCTATTCATAATTGTCTAGATGAGGTCATGACAATGATCCATGCAACATGCTTGTTGTTGTCCCCTTCCTCCATAGTGCGCCACCCTCTAACTTTGACTTCCTCCATGATGAGTAGACCCTCCTTGGTGTTGGCCTCTCATGTTGTGGCCACCTCGACCACCAATTGAAACTCATGGGCCTCTGCCTCCTTGAACCTCTGAACCATCCTTGCAATTTCTGCAAGATATTCCTCCCCAACGGTCTGCTGAGGCTGACGAGCGAAGAAGACTACCTTTAGAACCACCGTGTCCTATATGTTTTCCCCTGGATGTCATTTT
>APFE030239665.1:150948-167432 GCA_000404065.3 Pinus taeda | reverse complement strand
CTAGCGGGTTCCTTTCCTTTATCCTTATGAGGACATTTTGCAGCATAATGACCTACTCTTCCACAAGCAAAGCATTTAAAAGGCAACTTACCTCTGAACCTTCCAGCAACCCTTTGAAGATTTCTGACAAAGTTTGATTCTTCTTCTTCTTCTTCTGGTATATGACTTGTCTCATAGTACTCTCCTTTGCCTGATGCCTTGAAAGCAGCTTCTCTTCTATCTGATGGACCTCCCTTTCTCATTTCATAAGCAGTGAGAATTCCATGCAGTTGAGACATAGTAAGAGTTCGTAGATTTTCCTTTTCTTCTATAGCAGATACTTTAGATTCAAATTTGGGGGACAATGATCTCAGAACTTTTTCAACAACAATAGCCTCTTTAATTTCTTCACCCAAATTTTTCATACAATTAACAACTTCATCTACTCGAAGAAAATAGTTAGCCACACTTTCATCATTATACATCTTGAGGGTCTCATACTGAATCCTGAGAGTTTGAAGTTTGGCACGCTTTACCTGTTCATCTCCTTCATAGCTTGTGACAATTTTGTCCCATATCTCTTTTGCGGATTTATAGTGCATTACCTTCATGAATTCAGATTGGGATATACATCCTAATAGAGTACTGACTGCTTTTGCATTTGTTTCATACTTCTTTTTCTCGTCTGCATCTGTAGGAGTAGTTGAAGGAAAAGAATAGCCTGTCTCTACAATGTTCCAAACTTCTGTACCAAGAGATTGAAGATAGGCAGTAACTCTTACCTTCCAATAGTTGAAGTTTGTTCCATCAAAGATCAGTGGCCTAATAGATGCTTCCCTCTCGTAGTTGCTCATGATGAAAAGATCTTCCTTCAAGCGATCAAGCTTCTTTAGAAGGACCTGCTCTGATACCAATTGTTGAAAATAATACTGAGAGGGGGGGGGTGAATCAGTATTATCTAATTCTTTTTACCAAATCTTCCTTATTTATACCAATACCATAAATAATGAGCATGAACAAGAAAAGCAGACAGTCACATCAAAGAACACCAGATATAAGGTGGAAACCCAATGTGGGTGAAAACCACCTGCTGGAATATGTCTCTATCTTCTTTCAATTAGAAACTTCTTTTACAATGATTTTGTACTAGTGCAGTCCTTTACCAGTACGCAGGCTGCAACCTGCAGAGAGCTACAACTCTCTCTCGTTTTCCAGTCTCTCCTGGAAGGGAGCTACAACCCCACTTCTTTTCAAGGACCACTTTTCATAAATTTTCAAACTGGATCATCAAGTACATGTAAATTATACAGACAGTTGTAGTAACCAGATCAACAATAACAGAACAGAGACCAGAACATCTTATCAACAGAAAAATTCAACCAACAGAAGACCTTAAATCAGATACGCAGCTTTCTTTTTACTGGCCTGCGTTGCTACGCACTTCACCCTCTGTCTCACTGCGTATACCCGCAGATCTTCTTCTGCTGAGCTGCGTGCCCACGCACTTCTCCTTTCACTGATCTGCGTATAGTACGCACCCAATTGTACTATCGCGCCGCGTACTTCCACAGCAGGTACGCACCCAAGAGAATAATCGCGCTGCGTGCTGCTACAGAAAGTACGCACCTGAACCACAGTCGCCCTGCGTACCTACGCACTGAACCTTTACCGTCCCTGCGCACCCACACACTGAACCTTTACCGTCCCTGCGCACCCACGCACTGAACCTTTGGCGCTCCTGCGTACCCACGCAGTAAACCTTTGGCGCCTCTGCGTACCCACGCACTGAGCCTTCGGCGCCTCTGCGTACCTCGACCAAGGGCTGAAATAAAGTCAGATGCTCAAATCTGAACTCGCGCTCAAGAGATAACCCTTCGCAGATTCGCTTCTAACTTCTCCTTTATAGATCAATCTTTTAAGACCAAGAACCCAAATAAATCAGATCTTAAGATATTCAATCACTCAAAAGATACACAGGCCAAATGATCTCCTTTGCTTTATATATGCAAGCTCTTCCTCAAATCAAGGAGCATGGGGCTCAATAATAATAATAAAATAAACAATACCACGGGCCGAAACCATGATAACCCAATACTGTTGGCTAAATACCATGAGAAACCCCACATTTGGGCGCTTAACTGCCTTGGAATGTGTGCACTGGGGTACGCACCCCATGAATGGGTGACCCACGTATTTGGACGTGGTCCCTGCACGGCATACCTGCGGGTACGCACCTCCTGAACTGTTCTCCTGCGTACTTCTTTATTTTCATCAAAATGAGAGCCATGCCATGGGTGTTGCCATCAAGTACAACATCTGAAACATCATACCAGAACCATAATGCCAACACAACTCTCTCTATATTCCCTCTGTCATTTTAGTTTTCAGATATTGGTTCAGTAAGAATGGGTTATTCTTCTTCTTCTTCTTCTTCCCCTGTAGGTTCTTCAAATATGTCAGGTTTCTCACCTAGCGGTTCCTCCAGTTCATAGCCACTGAAGAAGAGAGAAGGTTGGCTGTTGGATGTAGTGGGGGTATTTGGCAATAATTTCCCTAAATTGTCTCTATTCCTACGAGGCATGAAAGGAAATGTTTTTGGGTTGGTTTTTGTAAGATTTTTTAACGCTAGAAAGTACTTTGCAGAAATGAAATTGTTGATTGAATGAAAAATCGCTGATAGGATGAAGAAGATACTTGCTGAATTGAAATTCTACTTGCAGAATGGAAAAGAAAGTAGATAATGAAAGATGAAAGAAAGGAAGCTACTAGATTACTTTTACAGAAATAAAATAATGGCAGAAAATTGAAGGCAAGAAGTAGAAGAAAAGAAAGCAGTAATCACATTCTACTCAGACACCTCCCCGACAATGGCACCAAAAAGTGGTGAGCACCAGTATTATAGGAAGGATGCTACAACTCCTAGGCTACCAACTTTACTTATCAACTCGGGGTTCATACAAACTTGGAGGTGATAGTGCTATATGAACAAGTAAAAGTGAAGGTCCTGCCTATTGTCATTGTTCATACGGCGAGAGACCCCAGGGGTTCCAAGCTAGACTTATATAGAGCCAGAAGAAGCTTGATTCTTTTATGGAAGAAGATAAAATCTATTCTAAGAGAGCTACTCTACTATAGTAATGAGGAAAACAACATGTAATGCTAAATCACACCATGTCCTAATTAACCATTTAAACATCTATGCTAAGCAGAATTGCTAAATCAACACTAACCTAATGCTACTATCTAACTTATAGAAGTAAAGAGCATCAAACCATACTAATGTGTGAGCAAGAAAACTAAACTAGATCTATTTTCACTTTTTCTAGGTTTTTTGGTAAAATTAAGCATGCAATTTAATTGTTCTTGTGGATGTGGCAGGTGGATAAAAGGTGATTGAGGATGGCTAAAAGGCTTACGAAGTGATTGGATGGGGTGGAAGGGTCCTAGGAGGCTTTTTGTGACTTCCTAGAGGTTCCCCATCAATTCAGCCTTGAAACAGGCTGTTTCAGGAAAACCTACATGATGTACTAGAAACCTACTGGATGATCTTGTAGGAATTATAGGAAACCTACATGATACAACCGAGAGCTGATTTCGAGGTGTTGGGAAGCTGGAAAAAGGTGTGTTATGAGTGGGATAGGGAGTTAGATGGTTTAGGAACACTCAGGAGTCAATGTCCAAGAGAAGAGATAGCTAGATTCACTCAATGTGTCTAAGGGGATTTCAATGGAAAAGGACAAAAAAACTAGTGAGGGTGATGGTGGAGCAAGAGATGGTTAACGTTGATGAGGTGGAAGATGGATGCTAGTGATGAAGTCTAGACCTCCTCCTGAAGTACCTACAGTGCTTAAAACATGTGTGTCTTTCAAGAACTATGCAACAAGATGCATCTTCATAAGCTAGAAAAGCATGAATCAATTGCCCATATTATGCATGAAGAAAGTGCTGAAGGAAATGACAACATGAGTGAGATATTATTGCAAAAATAGAGTAATGGAAAAAGATGACAATGAAATGAACCAAATTCTAAATCAAGGCAACAAAATCCAAAGCTCATGCAAGAACTAGAAATCTGTGTTTCTGGGACTACTGAAGGGTCTCTTCCTCAAGTCATGGTCATAGAGGGAGGAAGTGAGGCCAGGGCACCCGCTGACAACCTTGTGGTGATCCTTTTTCTCCTTACTAACCTGCTAATTGAAAGAAGGCACAAATGGAAGAAAACTAACATACAACCAATCTAATCTACATCGTTGTAATGGAAATGCAGCTACTTAATCAAATGAACATTCAAACTATGAATTTTTGCTACCATACATGTACAATAAAGAGGAGCCTTGGCTGCCAGGGTTGGGCCCTAACCCTAGAGCTTCAGCCCTTGGAGCTAACTTAGTGCTGGCTGAAAACAAAACTCATTCTTATTATCAAAACAATGGATTACATCAAAAACTGTCACAAGTCTTGTGGCTCGAAAATAGAGTAGAGTTTTACCATTAAAAATCCAAATCCTACTGAGGTCCTAGGCCTCTCTACTTATACATCTGAAGTCTCCAATGACTTCATTAAAATTAGGGAGGCTCGGCTCCCAAACTTGAGATAAAATGGTGCTTTTTCTTTCACTTGCTCGACTGCCTTCTAGTCCTCATGATTTGGCTGTTTGCACTCTGAGATGATGGAGGAATATTCGAATGGAGGCATAGTAAATGAGGAGGATTTACCTCCTATAATTCCTCTCCCTTGTCCCATTCGATTTTTGACCAAGGTCTTTGGAAAAATTCCTTGATTTTATCCTTTAATCCTGCATTAAATGCACATTAGACCACAAAGCAAAATATCCAACTCTAACTCATCTCATAAACAAAATATAATCAAAAGTATGTAATAAGTTATGAGAATAGTTGGTTTGACTAGGCTAGGAGGTGAATTAAGGCCCATATAATTACCCAATGATGAGGCTCATCAGCCATTATTTTATGGATGATAAACCCACTGACCCAATCATCCCATCTTCCGGTCAAGGTAGAAACGTTCATTGCACCTCCCCTACTCATGCTTCTTAAGTTGGTGACTCTTCTCAGCCGAAGCCGGAACGTGAAATTTTGTATGATCAAATTCAGGCCATCCGCCCTATAACCCGTCAATTTGCAGAAGTTGTTGGATTCATCCTGAGAGTAATTAGTTATCCATATTATCCAAAGAAGAACAAGACCACCTCCACGGGGATAGTAGTTTTGAATCTTGAAGACATTGTTCTTACCACTCTTGAAGAATTTTCAGACTCTGTGGAAAAAGAAGAAGAGCCTTTAATCTTTTGCGGGGTGATCGAGACAACATTCTACTCTCGGACATAAGTTTCAGTGGGACAAGTGAAGAAAAAGAAGAGGAAGAAGAGCCATAAAATTTTGATAAAGAAGAGGAGGAAGAAAAAGAAGAAGACATGGGAGACCAAAATATGAATTGGATGAATCAGGGCCCACTCATACTTACGTGTGTTCTACACAAGATGCCAAGGAATTTGGAGAAGCTCTTAATGAAGTATGACCCTGATAAGAAAATGAAGATTGCAGACCATCTTCACAACTTTTACATGCATCTAAAAACACTTGAGGTACATTATGATGATGTTGAATGTATACTTTTCCCATGTACCTTGGATGGTAAAGTAGTTGTATGGTATCACAAACTTCAACCAAACTCCATCCAGAATTCGAGGGGGTTTAAGAAGATATTCCTTGAAAAATTTGCAGGTGATAAGGTCCCCGCCATGTTATTGAAAGAGCTAGGTAATATTAAGACGGAGAAAAAGGACAAAATGAAATATTTCAACCATTGGTTCAATTGAATTTTGAACAAAGTTATGAAAAACATGAAACCTCATGACTCCATCACCATAGATTACTACACTTCTGTCTTGCTAGCAAGCATTGTGTAGTTTGTGAAGCGAACTGCGAAAAAAACACTAATGGAAAATTATGAAGAGGTTATCATTGTTGAGAAGGACCTGTGCACAATCAGAATCATCTTAGATGATGAACCAACAAAATACTCCAAGGACACAGGTAAGAGGTCGCATGCCTCTGTGAATAGGGCCAAAGAGAAAGAAACATCTGATCTTGAAAGCTTGAATTGTCTTGTCAAGTTTATGTTTAATGAAATGGAAGGTCTCAAACAGAGGCCAAGCAATACCACTGTGAGCAGCAATCCTCCTAGATTCAACCTATTTAGAAGGATTGCAACTTCTACCAGTAGAAGAAACCAACCGGAAAAATTTTCACAAAGATCCAATGTTGTGTTTAACATCGAGAAGTTGGGCACAGATCAATATTGTTCGTATCATCAAGAACATCATTTAGAGAAAACGTGCTCATAGTGGAATCAAGCCATGAGTATGGTTGTTATGCAGCTTGTTGATTTGGTAATGACTGAAGAGCAGACCAAGCCTACAAAAGAAAAGGAAGAAGCTACTGCAACCGATGAAACTCCAAGTGTTGGGCATGCATTGAACATGTTTAACTATATACTCACAACCCAGAAGAGTACTGCTAATAAGAATCCTATGAGTGATGGCCCAGCCCAAAAGCATACCAACTTTTACAACTTAAGAACCCAAGGGTCGGTTGCGACAATTGAGTTTATGAAGCAGAAATTTAAAGAAAATTAGTTAAGGAAAATCAACCCATTGGTCAACTCAACACAAAACACTCGGAGAAATTATGGGAAAGTAGTCTCAACAAAAAGTGATTCTGTCAGCAGTAAGGATAGAACCATCACTCCAAAAAACCAAACCAAGTCACATCCCCAGATACGTCGGCCATTCTTCTTGTTGTGGACTACAACATAGTTGATGACATGAAGAAGGTTTGTGCGAACATTTCAATGTTTGAATTAACAAAGATCACAAGACATCGGGAAATCCTCTTATGGACACTTGGGCAGGCCTCCATAGGTAATGCTACCTCTTCAGACAAGGGATCTAGTAAGTCTCTTGGTTATATCGAATTTTTAGTTAATGCTATAACAGTTGACGAAAATACACTCTACCCACCTTTTTTGTTAACTTTCGAAATATTCAATTTAAATGTACACAATTTCTTCGTTGATTCTAGTGCATTGGTGAATGTAATTCCATTATCTGTTGCCAAGAAAATCAATGCTAAATGGGATAAAAAATATGCACATGTTATTCAGATAGACAGAAATAATGTCCTCGAAATTGGTGAACTCAGGGCTATCATCAACCGCTTATCACTTGATGGACGAGTCCACTAATGTATCAACATAGTGATTGTGAACATTCTTAAAGCATACAGAGTGTTGTTGAGTAGAGACTAGTCCAACAAGCTACAAGGATACTTTGCCATAGACTAGTCACACCTATGGCTTCCTTATAAGGGTAGTAATAATCATAATTGCGTAGAATTAGAGAAATATATGATACACATTGTCACTCTCTTAGACAGACATCATGAACTAATGGCTTTCGCAAAATAAATTTTTGGAAATTTCTTCCTTGAAACTCAACTGGGGATTTATCTTGCACAACCATCCCAAGTTCCACCAGATACACAGTTGGATCTCCTTGTTGGGTGTGGAGCCTAATTATCTTCTGTATTCAAAGGTTTCAGCTGGATGTATACCCCAGGAAGATTGTACAACCCTCCACGCGGGTGGGGTGGGTGCAGGGGTGTTATAGAAATATTTGGGCACTTCAAACCCAATCACAAATGTCAATAAATCAAGGGCTCTTTAATCCCTAAAAGTGTTGTTTCATACCCTAAAGAATCATGGTCAACTGATTACATCATTTCCCAGAAGTTCCACCTAAAAAACGACTCAGAACTGGTGAAAACTAGACCATACGTACTACTCCATGGTCAAGGTGTGATGCATACTAGCTATTACACTAGCCAAGTGTGATGCATACTGAAGAGGCCTTCTGTATGGTGCGATGAGCGAGAATGGACAAATGGCTGAGATAGTTTACTAGGTGGATGCTCATGGAATCTTCTAGAAACTTCTCCTATGACACTTGCCTCTCTGAATTCGCCCAGGGATGAGTAAGAGATCAATGAAATCTCCAAGTGGAAACAAGAACTATCAATGGAATGACACTAATAAAAAACCCAGAGCTGACTCACCCCCTTGCAAGACATCTATAAATGGATCCCTCATCTGAGAGATCTGGAGGCTGGAATTTTGTAATTTGTAAGGAAGTGTTGTTTGTTTCTCTTTGAGAAGGAACATTGTATTGTTGGGTGATCTTGCTTTTCATGAGGTGAAGAGGGCTTTGATCCTGGATCAGACATCTTGGTTGTAATCCTCTCTTCTATTTCTACTATTAATAAAGTTCTTTGAGTTTTCCTCCATACAATTGTGTATTTGTGAATCTTGTTATTTGTGAATGCAATTGTATGTTCAATGTATTTCTGATTCTACATTTTTTATGATATTATAGATCGATATGCTTTGATGGTGTTTTGTTACTTTAACTCTACAGGTATTCTCTAAAGCAGGACAAGTAGGAGAGGAGTTGCAAGCTCTATCAAGGGAGAGAGAAATCAAGCAAGGAGTCAAGCGGAAGATCCAGGTTGGTCCCCTTTGCTTCTCTCTTATCTATCATACATAAAAGAAATTGAAAATTGCTTTGATTGTTTGTTTCTAAGATAACTACGCTTCTTAGTGGGACTAGCAGATCGAAAAGTCACTAGTTTTCCCAGAAATAAAATGGCAACTCCACTAGGGAGTGATTAGTTAGTTTGTTTTTTTACTGATGTTTTCATTATAAACTACAAACGGAGCCTAAAGTTATCCAGATAGCCTTCAAACTGCTCTTTCTATGCAAGTGCAAAGTAGATGAATGTTGCTTCAGTCAATCTCTGGGTTAGTTTATGAACTAAACATCTGACTTACAAACATCCTAAATGCCCTTGTTGTAGCTCAAAAACCTCTTAAGATCATACCCCTGTACTTTGTTTTTACTGTTCATCATAGCTCAGCTTAAATCACTGAACTTAGTTGCAAATTTTGAGAAAAAACCCAGCTCAGTTTCACTCCTTGGCCCATTGCACTGTCTCTAACTAGGAGTCTGTATTCATCGCACCTCCTGAAGGATAGGTGCGATGACCGAGTTTTAATGTTTCTCTCTTTGAAATTTGGGTTTTTCTCCTTGTTTTCAGCTCTATTCAATTGTTTTACTGCTTATGATCAGTATATCATTGTTGAAGCCTCTTTCCTTTACATTGTTTAGCCTCCATTGCTTAGGATAAGTAAATGTTTTTGTGTATTTGTCATCATTTACGATTCCTAGTCAAAAAGTAGCTTAATCAAACTGTCATTTTTTTGATGCAAAAGTGTCGTAATTGTCATTTTAAGTCAAAAAGAAGAGTGTCATAAAGTCTTCATTCTCTAGATAGTCAATTGTACTTTTTTCATTGTACTTGATTTGAATTGTTAATATTTGAAGTGTTAAAAACAATTTTCTAGTCGAAATCGAAAAATGTCATTTTAGTCTTCCTTTCATTTTGAAAATAAATTATCGAAATGTCGCTTTGAAGAAAATAATTCAGATCTGTACTTAGGTTTCATTTTTGGCATTCTCACATTAAGGAAACGAAAAACAAATACATGCATGTGCAGTTGCATTTAGACTGTATGTGGGAAATGATTTAGGAAAAGTGCATTTAGTGAGTGCTCTTTGCTCTCTGTTGAAAGAATCATTATCTTCTTTCCTTAATAGCTAGGATTTTCATTGCTAAAAGAAAATAAATGACTATTTATCATTTTAGATTTCATATTTAGGAATTTTACATCTACATCATGTGGTGAACTTTGAAAGACAAACTTCTAAACAAGATCAACACTAAAATAAATCTCAATGAACATAAAATGCTTTGGAACCTAACACAACACATCTAGAAGTCTAGGCTAGAGATGTATTCTAGCGCCGTAAAACCTGGTAACTATCATTTTCATCGAAGGTTGGGTGATTCCTCCTCTTTGATACGACAAGTGCTAGTACAGGCTTATGCTCCTCGTACCGTTGAGTATATATTGGGAGACCACAATAGGCTGATATCCTTTATCCATAGGAAGCCGTGTCTATTGCCCAATCGATCGCAATGCACTGAACAAAACATTTGAGAAGATTGATTTCCGTACGTAAGTCCTTGGTAATTTCTCTTTAATTTACCACCAAGGTGTATATTGCAGTTTTGCGATTGATTTGGTAATCCCTCTATCTAGATTTCCAGAGTAGTTACTTTCATTCCGTTTCAACTCCTTAAAAGAAAGGGTCCATCTGAGCACTTGTCACTTTAGGCTCATTAAAAATCAAAGGTGACTAGAGTCATATTTAGCTTTTTCTCGACTCTTAAAAATTGAAAAGAAAAGTTGTGTCAAGGCATCTTTAAAATTTATTTAAATCAGAATAACATCCCTATTCCTTTGTTGATCTTAGGTTGAGATAATGGAGTCCACCAATCAAGGAATCCCTCTTGGGGGGAATCCTAGTCCTTTCTCTTCTTGGGGAGATATTGGTGCTCCATATATGGCTACATTGTCCCTTCCAGGAATCAAATTTGGCCTGCCAGTATGGCTATTCTCAACCTCTGTCATTCAAAATATCATAATTCCTCGCAATCGAATCAGCAAACATATGATACTGAAGTTGTCCTTTCGCCTTCTACTTTGTTTGTTTCTCCCTTCCCTTCTTCCTCTTCGCTTGGTGAAATTAGTGATACTAAAAACCAAGTGGTTGAGAAGAAGAAGCAAGGGAACAAGAAGAAGAAGAAGAAGCCAGCTAAACAAGGGGGCAACAATGAATCATCTAGTGAAAATTCACACATTAAATTTCCTAGATATCCTTGTCTAATTTGCAAAGGAAACCATTTTCATAGAGATTGTCCTTGCATTTGATGGATCTTGAGAGAATGGTCTCCCTGTTTGCACCATCCGGTGTCATCAATCTCTGGTGATCAGGTTGATAGCACATCATCAACTAGTGAAAATGAAAGTCCTGGACAAGAAAGAAAGGTCAAAACTCCATGTCTATTATGTGAAGGAGACCATCACCTTTCTCGTTGTCCTTTTCTAGATGAGGCCAAGAGAATCTTGCATAATCATCTTGCTTCACCGCAGCGACTCCCACCTGGATACAAGAAACTCTTACCAAGTCTCGCTAGTTGAAAACCCGATTGACATAACTCAATCGTTGGTCGGAATGCCTATTGTTGAGGGTGAACCTTCTAAGTCCATATCAGACCAAAGTCAATAGGTCGAGATGGCAGTCAACCTAGTCTTACCTTCAGAAGGTCCGCCTTCAGATGATATTATTTCCAAAGAGAATGAAAACGATGCCATTCAAATTTTTTTTGTTAATACAAAATTTGATGAACTTGGGGGTAATCCACCTGTTCCTTTACAATAGGAGGAAAGTCCCCCAATTCAAGGGGTTCATTCAACCTTTTCCAGTACCCCCTCTGAGCAGCCTAGTCATTTCCTTCGAATGGAATCAACTAGCAAGACCCCACCTTCCGTCTAATGTATCATTTCGAATCATAGTACAAGTTTACAAAATGATCATGTCTGGCAGTATCATAGATGAAGGGGCTTCAGTGAGTATCCTTTCCTCAAGTGCTTGGAAAGCGCTTGGTTCGCCATCATTTCTGCGTGAGACACAGAATTTGTCAGGCTTTAACAAAGGAACCAGTCGACCGTTAGGGATCCTTTCGAAGTTGTTGATAACTTTGAAAAGGAAAACCGTTCACTTGAACGTGATGATAGTCCAAGGGCCATTAGATTACAATCTACTCCTTGGGCATGACTATGTTTATAACATGGAAGCTATCATTTCCACACTCTTCTGAGTGATGTGTTTCCCAGATGAAGGCCAAATGGTACAGCTTATTGACCAGCTTTCATTTCCCAGTTCAAACACAACTACAAATCAAACATCATCCCTAAATGGCCTTTTTTCATGAAGAATGTATCTTCAGCCTTCATTCCATCCACCAGATTACGGCAAGTAGTTTTGCGAATGTAACAAAGCTTAGGGGGTATGCACCTTGGTCTACTTCGGCAGGCGAACCCAGCTAAAAAAATAGGTTTCCTGATAGGTTATGTGATTGGAAGCTCACACCATTCACCTTTGCCTCTTTCGATGGACAAAGCCAAGGAAGTGTTTTTTGTCTAACCACTGACAAAAACAATCCTGCCTAATATAGGGACTCCCACATGGTAACCAGGGGACTCTCCTTTTCTCAATACCCGGGGGCATGCAAACCTTTGTATGCAAGTAAAAAATGGCCAATTTATTTTTTTAGCCTTTTAGCGTTTTTAGCTTTTTAGCTTTTTAGTTTCAATTTCTTAGGTTAGGTAATTGGTCTAACCACTAGTCACCTTTGTCTGCAGTGCACAGACGAAGTAAAGGAAGGGTTTTGCCTTCACAGAGGACCAGACCATCCTACCTAACCTCAATAGTTCCTTAGCTTTTAGTGTAGTTAGCGCTGTAGTTTTGTCGTTTCTAGCTTACATAAAAAGGAAATGAGCAAAGTTTCGCATGGTGCAAGCTCGCTAAAAAATGAACCTACCAGTGAGAGACAACTTTAAATGACTGGAATGAGCAATGTTTCTACAAGGTTCAATCTCGTTAAAAAATAAACTTGCTACTGAGCATATGTTAATGCAAGGTTCAAGCTCATTAAAAAATAAACCCACCTTTAGTAAACGACCTATGTGATTGCCATGCTATTAGCCTTTTGAGCCTTGGTTGTGTTCTACCATCATATCCATTATTTTGGCTGATCATACGCTTCCACTTGATTGTTTACCCTTTTGAGGAATAGTTGTGACGAGTGATTCTATTAGCCACCCACTTCACACTGCTATGTTTTGAGAAGTTCAAAACTTACCTGGAACCATTTGCTACCTGAAAACATCACTCATTCCTAAAAAAACGAGTCTCTTTTAAGCTCTTTTAGACTCGTTAAATATGAAAATATTGTTGAGATACTAGCCTTTCTAGCTCGTTAAAGTAAGGGGAAGCACCATCCCTCCTCTGCATTTTAATATTTTTGAACCTGTGGGATCATCCCACAAAAATATCGAGGGTTTGTCTTTTTCGGCTCACTAAAACGATAAAAAAATCATCCCTTTCATATTATTTTATACTTTTTCGAACTTAAGGGATTATTCTACAAAAAAGGATTGCTGGAGTTTCCTTTTCATCCCTTTTCAAACTATCTAAACATGAAAAGTACTGATTTATCTTTGTCGTTAAACTCGTTAAAACAATAGTGACAAACTTGTCCACCTAGACAAGAACAAGTTTCACTGTCGCTAGGCTTGCTAAAACATAGTGATAGGTTTGCTCGAAGGGAAAATTATAGAAAAAGCATATGTTATCCTCCTCAAGCTTGACAAAAATAAAGGGGTATTGGTCAACAATAACTGGGGAAAAAGGGAAGAAAACTTGAAGAACTTCATTGGTAGCAGATCGCTCTTGAACATGACACTTTCACTCCATCAACATGATTGAGTCGGGTTGGGTTATTCCATTCATCGGTCATATCACCATTGGTTTTCCACACCATCCATATTTTGGGTTTAACACTACTAATGCATCTTAGTGTCGCCAATATGTTCAAGAGAAGTCACTCAGAGAATTTACCGCCCAGCTAACGCCTCATCCACTGCAATACCTTCACTCTCCATTTTTCATGACTACTATTCCTAAACCTTGTATCATCATATCGTTTTTACCTCTAGAAAATCAATTGCTTTGTTTCATGTCGTAGATGTGGGATACATTAAGGCCCTCCTACGACGAGTCACTTCTTGTCGACATCAGCTCATTATCCAAGAAGTTGACTTAGAAACAACTCTTTCAGTACTTTGAAGCTTGCATGCCTCAATGGCAAGTTTCTCACTTCTGGTGACAGGTTTACATCATGGCCTTTGACTGGAAGATTTTGCGTGGTGTTCGACATTGACTCATATATTATCACCACATGAATTGTATTGCAGTACCTTGAGGGTCATGATCATTATTGATGATTCTTCTCGTGCCTGTTAATAGCTTATATCATTGGTTGGTAATCAAGCGATGTCTTTTTATGTTCGACTTCAGAACATCTTTTCACATGGATCGATTTGTACATCAGGCAAAGATTGATCAAGTTTGAAGACCTTGGATCTAGTTTCATCCATCTGGGCTGTGATATATTTAGGAATATAAAGACATCAAATGTACATAGAAGTTGCAAAGATGGTCATCTAAACCAGGGACGATGACCCTTACCAGTCTACAACTGTAGATGATTATCTATTCTATGTACATGAAAATGAATTTATAAATATGAGAACTGGAATGCCCACCTCAGCTAGATCATGAAAATAATATGATGATGATGTATTTTATTGTATCTTATACAGGTCACCTTCCAGTTCAAATTCCTCAGATCCTCATGATAAAGCATTTCACCCGACATCAAAATATTTATGACCTCATGCTTTAGGGAGCAACTTTTATAGACATATTTGGGAACTTCAATCCCAATCACATATGTAGGGCTCTTTAACCCATAAAAGTGTTGTTTCATACCCTAAAGGATCATGGTCAACTGATTACATCATTTCCCAGAAGTTCCACTTGAAAAACCACTTAGAACTGGCCAAAACTAGACCATACTGACTGCTCCATGGTCAAGGTGTGATGCATACTGGTTGTTACACTAGCCAGGTGCAATGCATACTGAAGAGGCCTTCCATAGGGTGCGATGAGTGAGAATGGACAAATGGCTAAGATAGTTTGCTAAGTGGATGCTCATGGAATCTTATAGAAACTTCTCCTATGACAATTGCCTCTCTGAATTCGCCTAGGGATGAGTAAGAGATCAATGAAATCTCCAAATGGAACCAAGAACTATCAATGGAATGACACTAATAAAAAATCCAGAGCTGACTCACCCCTTTGCAAGACATCTATAAATGGATCCCTCATCTGAGAGATCTAGAGGCTGGAATTTTGTAATTTGTAAGGAAGTGTTGTTGGTTTCTCTTTAAGAAGGAACATTGTATTATTGGGTGATATTGCTTTTCATGAGGTGAAGAAGGCTTTGATGTTTGGAGGATGATGCTGGATCAGACAACTGGGTTGTAATCCTCTATTCTATTTCTACTATTAATAAAGTTCTTTGAGTTTTCCTCCATACAATCGTGTATTTGTGAATCTTGTTATTTGTGAATGTAGTTGTATGTTCAATGTATTTCTAATTATGCATTGTTTATGATATTATAGATCGAGATGCTTTTATGGTGTTTTGTTACTTTGACTCTACAGGTATTCTCTAAAGTGGGACAAGTAGGAGAGGAGTTGCAAGCTCTATCAAGGGAGAGAGAAATCAAGCAAGGAGTCAAGCAAAAGATCTAGGTTGGTCCCCTTTGCTTCTCTCTTATCTATCATACATAAAGGAAATCACAAATTGCTTTGATTGTTTGTTTCTAAGATAGCTACCCTTCTTAATGGGACTAACAGATCGAAAAAACACTAGTTTTCCTGGAAACAGGGAGGGACTTGTTCCCTCCACGGGGGTCTAGGGACTAGTGGTCCCCCGATGGGGGTACAGGAGCAACACCCCTGAAGCTACAAATAGATGTAAAATTGCCTTGTAAAAGTCTAGTAATTTCTAGTCGAGCTGGGTCGTTCATTAGGTGGATGATCTGACAGTAGAAGTTATGTTTAATTTAGGGTTTTTTTGCCCTAGAAGGCAACCCCTCACTATATATGAGGGAATTGTATTGCGTCTATGTAGATCTGTATTCTGTGTGAGGAAGAGAGAGGAGATTGAGAGCAAAGAGGGTATTACAGTGGATCTGATGTAGGTTGTATCTCTTCAGTTTGCTAGATAATATAAAAAGGACTGGCTATTTATCCGTGGACATAGCCCAAACTAGGCGAACCATGTATATCTATGTCTTTCTTGTTTTAGGGGTTTTCTGTATTTATATTTTTGCAATATTTTATGTGTTCTATTGCTCTGTAATCTATAATTTTCTAACAACCGGTATCAGTGTTGAAGGTCTATTTGGCTTATAAACTCACAGGAGAGAAGGGTTCCTGGTTCGAGTGGGAGCAATGGCAGAAGATGGTAGGTTTAGGGTCGAAAAATTCAATGGCTAAAAGTACCAGCTATGGAAGATGCAGATGGGATATTATCTATATCAGAGAGATTTGTACCTACCATTGAGCAGAAATATAAAGAAGCCGACGAGTATGACAAATACAACATGGGATATTCTCAACAGATTGGCACTTGGAACAATACGGTTGTGCCTAGCGGCATCGATAGCATTTAATATTTAAAAAGAAATGACAATAGAGGGTTTAATGTCAGAATTGGCCAAACTATATGAAAAACCCTCAGCCTCAAATAAGGTATTTCTTATGAAGCGTTTATTTAATATGAAGATGTCAGAAGGTGGATCTGTTGCAGACCATTTAAATGATTTTA
>APFE030239665.1:119536-150322 GCA_000404065.3 Pinus taeda | reverse complement strand
TACTAATGTAGTTCCTAGTCCTTGTACATATGATATTTGGATTATGTACTTCAATGGTTCCAAAAAACAGGAGGGCTCTGATCTCTAGTTGCTTGGAATTTGAGTGCACGAAACACTGCAAAGTATGAAGAACTCATCTTGGGCTTACAAAAATCCATTGACCTCAATGTTTCCATCCTGAAAGAGGTAGATGACTCAAAAATTATGGTGTGACAGGTACGTAACACCATACATTATTTGTCACCTCATCTTAGAAGTTATCAACAGAATATATGACATATTATTTCACATTTCCAAGATTTCAATATTATTTTTGTTCCAAGAATGTGCAACACAATTGTGGATGCATTAACAAATATTACTGCTAGGTTGTCACCATTGAGGGATGGTTTTTTTGCTGAAATTATTTATAATCCTTCTGTCCTAGACATTATCACTAATTTACACGTGGTTTTTGATGACCAACAGATGTTGTGCTTCATGGAAAATGTTGATGTATTCAAAGACGCAAGGATCAGTGAGGACAAGCATGAAAAGGCATTGTAGAATTTAGATAGTGCAAGCAAAGGAAACCTCGTCCCCAAGGGTGTGGTATCATTGGAAAAATTGTATGGCCTACAAAATTGCTTCCAGGGACCTGTCAATTCTAACACCCACAGTTCCACATTGTCACATGAGCAGATTAACTTGGGAATAGATAAGGATCCAAAATATGTCAATCTCAGTACTTGTTGCACACCACAAGAGTTGCAAGCCTTTATTTGCTTATTCAAGTAGTACTGTGATGTCTTCGTATGGACGTACGATGAACTCAAGGCATATGGCACGCAAATCATCCATCATGTGATATTGATCAAGGAAGGGGCAAAGTCATTCCAACAAAAGCTAAGGAAAGTGCATACAACACTTGAGCCTCTTATTTAGAAAGACTTGAGAAAATTTTTGGATGCCTGAATCATATATAGAGTGCGATACTCAATGTGGGTGTCAAATTTGGTCCCGGTAAGGAAGAAGTTTTGGGGAATTTGCAAGTGTGTATATTTCTGAAATCTTAACTACACCTCGGATAAGGACAACTGCCATGTGGCATCCACAGAACAAATATTGCAAACAATATCAAGGTGTGAAATGTTTTCTTTATTATATGGTTATTCTGAATACAACCAGGTTCTGGTTGCAGATCCTAACATAATTAAAACCACATTCAGAATGAAGTGGGGCATATTCACAATCAAACAAATTCCATTTGGGCTTATCAATGCTGGTGCAACTTTCCAACATGCTACAGATATTGCTTTCTGCAGACTCATTGGATGAAGCATAGTGGTCTATCTAGATGATGTTACAATATTCTCCAAACAAAGGTAAGACCATGTATGCCACTTAAATAATATTTTTTAGCGATGCCACGAGTACAGGATATCCTTAAATCCCAAGAAAATTGTCTTCACAATGTTTAAGGGTAATCTCTTAGCCCGCATTATTACTAAGAGTGGTATTAAGGTAGACTGAGACAGGTTTAGGACAATCACATAGATTCCTTTCCCACTGAATAAGAAAGCCATGCAGTCCTTATTGGGGAAAATCATTTTCCTCCACAAGTTCATCTTCGACTACGCTCAGATTGTCAAGCGAATACAAGATATGGTGAAAAAGGACGTAGTCTACAAATGAGATAAAAGGGAAAGGGCACATTTTCTTGTATTAAGCAGGATATAACAGAAAAACTCGCATTATACAACTCAGATTTTGATAAAGATTTCTTTCTCTTGAATTTCACCTCTGACACCTCTCTCGTTGATGTACTCACTCAGAAGGATGAATAAAACAATGAGTGGCCTATCTCCTTCATGAGAATAAGTTTACAAGGACCAGAGCTTAACTACCTGACTCTGGACAAACAAGCTTATATAATATACAAAGTGGCAAAGCATTTTCAGCCCTATCTATTGAAAAATATTTGTGTTATCTTTGTCTCACACCCAAAATTCATATCACTTCTTATCCAACAAGAGTTGGGTGAAAGGAGAGCAAATTGGATGACCGGGTTGCAAGAGTATGATTTAGAAATCAAGCTAGTTCACACAATCAAGGGGCATGATCTTTATCAACTAACAGTAGAAGTAGTAAATGTGGAGGAAAAATAAGAGATTTCGGGATGGGAGCAAGAAATTGAGATGTACAATGTTGAACGTGCTTCCCCAATACAAGCACAAACTCTTGATACATGGATGTGTGCTAATACCTTGAGCATGGCACAATGCCCTCTAACTTTTTCGCATGGAAGGAGAGGGTGCTCAGGATTAAATAATTATCTTATCAATTGGTGCATGGGGTGTTATTCAGAAAGCACCACAATAGAGTACTACTCAGGTGTTTGGAAGCACATGATTCAGAAAAGGTATTGTGTGATCTCCACGACGGAACATCTAAGGGACACTTCACAGGAAATACCACAATGCATAAGGTTATGCATATCATATTTTACTGACCTACATTATTCATAGATGCTCATGCTTACACTCGCAAGTGTCTGGTCTGTCAAAGGTGTGCCAACATATATAAAAGGTCAAACACCCCACTACAACCCATTGCAGTGGAAGAACCTTTTCAATAGTGGAGCTTGGACATTATTGGGAAATTTTTCCATACTCATCAAAGAAGCACTGCTACATCCTTACTACCACAGATTAATTAATGTGGTGGAAAGAAGTAGTTTCACTCAAACAAGTGAATGATAAAGAAGTCATCAACTTTTTGAAGCAGAACCTCATTTCTAGGTTCGGCGTTCCTACTTCACTTGTTCGAAATGCAACATAATTTTCATTGTTAAAACTCTATGATTTTGCATTTGAAAATAATATCATATTGAAATAATCATCGAATTATTATCTATAGGGGAGTGGTCCTATTGAATCCACGAATAAGAACCTTATCCGCATTATCAAAAAGACCATATTCTTTGAGCAGCAAAACTGGCACTCTACTTTGGTAAATTCCTTATGGGCTAACCGAGCCATGCATAAACCTTCCTTGAACACCTCCCCTTACTTCCTGGTGTATGGAAAAGAAAACATCCTTTCACCCAACATCTACTTTCCTGCTTTCCAACTCTCAGAAGAATCCCAAGGCAATTCATATATGTTATTTCAACATAGGATGGACACCCTTCATAAGCTACAGGAAGAAAGGTTGAAAGCAAAAAAAGAGAAATTCACTTCACCAAAATCATATCAAGAGGTGGTTCGACAAGAAGTCTGCAAGGAAAAACAACCATAATGTAGGAAACTTAGTCTTAAAGTGGGATAAAGCCCACGAGGACAAAGGAAAACATGCTAAGTTTCAGTCCCTGTGGAATGGGCCATTCATGGTGCACGAAAAGCTTGGCTAGCACAATTATCATCTTAAATCACTTGATGGTAAAATTGACTCTCTCCCCATCAATGGACGAGACTTGAAACAATATTTTCAGTGAAAATCTAGGGTTGTGCCCTACACTGTGAACATAGTCTTTTCTTTTGTTGTTTGTTTATTTGTTTGCATTTTGTTTTGGTTTCCATTATGTGAATAAGTGTTGTGCATGAATATATTGTGGCTTCTAAGTATGTGTGTGACCAAACTATAAAGAGTCTTGTGACACTTCAGCATTTGGATAGTCTTATGTCCGTCTTCCTTGTGTTGGTTACATCTTTTGGGCAATGAAGTTCAGATGGAAAATATGATTTATCCATAAAGAGAGTTTTCGTCCAACCATGAACCCATGTCTAGTCCAGAAACCTCATGCCTATACTTAGTTTTTCTGTTTTGGTGTCTTCAAGCTTATCCAACTAGTAAAAATAGAGAATGGGAACAATCTAAATGATAAAACACAAATCATAGGTCTCTATATGTTTCTCTGAGGGATCAACCTCTTCTTCTCTCAATAAGTTGGGATCCCTCTTCCACCCTATTATCCTCTACAATTTTCTAGGCTGAGGAAGAGATCAAAAGAGGTAACTTTGAACCACTTTTAGCTCAGTAGCTAGCCCTACAAAACCAGAGAGGGATATCTCACAATATTTATCAATGAATAGCTTTAAAGAATATTTTTTTTAGGCTAGATATGCATGTTTGTTTGTGTATGTGAATTTAGGATTTTAAGGTTTACTGGACTAGGGTTTAAAGCAAGTGATTAGGTCTAGGCTCCAGGAATGCAAAGACAAGTATAGAAAGGAGCTAGGTATCAGTGCGCTATGGTATACTTGAAATGTTGTCAATGTAGCATAGATTAGATAGTTTTGAAGGGACTAATGAGCATAGGAACGTATGAATTCATTAGATTTAGAAGAAAATAAACACAACTATGAATTCCACATAAATAGAGCTTGAAATCAAGAATCTTGTCTATATAACTACATGAAAATTCATAGTAAGAAGACAATTCATGTGAAGAAAGATTATTTATCCATTAGAAACTGATAGAAAGAGTAAAAAAACACCACAGACTCACTGAACTAGAGTTTTTGAAAAATAGTTGCAACTACCCCTATATTTGCTGAAGAGAACATAAACATACAAGCCTCCTCCACAAAAGTACAACCCCTATCTTTGAAAGAGAAATGATACATATAGACTCAATTATACCACTTCCCCAACTTTAGGAGTTGAATTCCTAGATGGTGGAAATGATTCCAAGATTCTCTCAACCAACAGGCGAAAGTGAAAAGGTTAAAACAAGCACTTCTTGTAGACTTTGTTTTGGATTTTGCTTCCTTAATGAGGCCTATTAAACAAAAAAAACAACCTATCATGTCCATTTATTTATGCTTACATAATATAACCTCAGGACTACCTTCAATTACATCAATATTTTTTGACTTTGACCAAGTCAAACTGAAAACTAGGAAATTTACACAGTGAAATTTTAAATGAAAAACACAGGAAATTGCAGAACTGCAGTTCCGACTTTGAGCCATTTTAAGGTGCCTTTCTAAGGTCCAAATGAAGGTCTGAAAGCACACCCAGCTATATTTTCAAGTCTAATTTCCAAAACACCTTGAATTTTTGAAAATGACCCATGGGAAGGCATTCAAAAATCCAATCTCCCAAGGTCACTCCAGAAGTGCAGCACCTGTCAAAAAGAGATCTAGAAAGTCGATTTTTTACCACTTTTTCCTCTTTTTCTCAAAATTTGGGCCCTCTTTGAAAAATCTGAAGAAATGGGTTTTTAGAGGATGCCAAGGGCTTCCAAAACTACATGCCATTTGTGATTTGAGTGCCTAAGGAAAAAGCACCAAATTTCTAAATAAGGCACTAAAATAGCCAAAAAACCAAAAATGTCAAAAATACCTCCAAAATTGGTCATGAGCTATAACATAAGGTATGTTAAACCCTCATGGATGCTTCAACAAGCATCTCTAAGTTACCCTTCTCATTTTGGTCTTTAACGTTTCTTTGAGCTTGTTTTTCAGCTGTTTGACCTTGACAATGCAAATCGTATTCTTGGCCTGGTAGTGATGTGCCATGTACCTTAGTAGCTGGTTGTCCAAAAGCTTCTCCAAGCGGTCATTGACCTTTTCTAGCCAATACTCCCTGTCTTCATTAACCTCTAAGGTGATTCTGTCCTCTGACTTTAGTTCTTCATCCAACAAGATGTGTTTTTTCTCCTCTTTCAATGCCTTCTTAAGCCCTTTAGTTCTTGGCCTCTTGATCCAGCTGGATATTGGTGGCCACCTACCAATTTCACTTGGACCCACACCATTGTTTCTTTCAGTTTTCCAGTTTCCTTAATTGTAGCACAATTTACTATTTTTAGCAGTTTTTCGAGTCCTGAACTTCAGGAGCCATTTTTAGGCTCTAAACGACATTTTTTTGCGAAAAATGGGAGCAACATGGGTCCATAGACTAAAGTTTTTCTTCCAAAAGTTGTATTCCTCGAATAGATGTTGCTAACAAGGTATTGGGTGCGTCAAATGGGCGTCGTATGCCAAAGTTACGACCCTCAGAAGTTGATGTACCAATTTACCCAAAACGGGTCGCATAGTTTGGCATTTCATCTCCTAGGGTTAGGCTTTTGGATGTTTAGGGTTTTCCATTGTTTCTCAAAAATAAATAGGCCTTAAAACCTCATTGTAATATAGTTCAGAGGTAGGTAGTTGCCATATCTCTCCTCAGAGATAAGCTACCATCGCCCGAGCTAGTTTATTTCCATTTTTGCTTGTAAGCATATTTTAGTATTTTACATTAATGAAATGAAGTATTATTTCTACTGCATCTCTATATTTATGGTTATCTCTGTAATTTTTTTCATTCCTATTTAAATCTAGATCAGTGGTATTAGAGCGTCTTCTCTTTCTCTGCTTTTCTTTGCATGTCCCCAATGAGGTCGGGATATAAGGAGTTTGAGCTTGAACTGGCCAAACCTTTTTAAGACTAGCCTTGCAAATCCTGATGGCCTCCCATGGCGGATGAAAAGAAAGACGAGTGGGAAGAGATCCTATCAAAATCTTGCTCGAAGAAGCCCTCGAGTGCCAAAGGAATGTGACGATGGACAACTTTTCCAAGGTCCTTTAGCGGCTACCCAAGGACGACACATCTACTTCTAGTAGCTACTCTGGAAACGCCACACCCTTTAAGGTACAAGTTAACTTTGAAATTTCCATATTTGAGGGTTAGATATATGTAGATGCTGTATATAAACGGTTAAATCTACTAGAAGGGTGTTTTTTTGTTCATGATTTTTCTGGCCGGGAAAAGATTACTTTTGCTCTTCTTAAAGTCACCCCCCACATCAAGGACTGGTAGGAAACCTACTACAAATAGAAGGATGAAAGTATGGCCTCACTTTTTTTAGCTGCACCCACTTGGAATTCATTTCAAAATGCCATCAAGGAGAAGTACTACCCTATCAAAAGCTATGAGGATAAATACATAAAGCGAGCCACCTTGTGGTAGGGAAGGGACCAAGATGTGCCAGAGTTTACCAATATTTTTCATACCCTTCGTACAAAGTTGGGTATCAAGGATTTTGAGCTGCACTTGGTACTCAAATACCACAGTGGTCTACACATGTACATCCAGGACAAGATGGAGTTCCTAGACATCTCCTTCCTTGGCACGATGTACCGATATGCTTTCAAGATCAAGAAAATGTTTAAATAGAAGAAGTGAGACTTTGGATCTGCAAATCCAAAGCAAGGGAAAGGTGCCCCCAAACTGCTGAACAAAGGACAAAGCCAAGGTGGGGTGTCCTAGGACAACACACCAAAGCCACAAGAAAAGCACAACACCATGAAGCCAAAGAAGGACATGGGAAAGTGGTGTGAGTTCCATAAGAGCTCCACTCACAACACAAGCAAGTGTTGGGCAAAGTAGTCACTAGTGGCCGATCTAAAGTTTTCAGAATCAAATGCATGTTCATACTCTAAGTCAGAACCCGATAAGGGGAATGACAAAGGGGAGAAGATTATCAATGCGAAGCCCTGATCCAGGTCTAGGTTTGAAAAAGGACCCTTCCAAGACCTTTTAATTTTGTGATGTGTTAAATTTCATATTTAAGAGAACATAATTAATACATTTTCATGTTGTAAATAAGAGGAACATGACAACCATCAGCACATGAAAACATAAGTCGTTGATAACGGAGTTTGTCTAGGAGGGACTACGTCTCCGGGCCCCGATGTCAAGATGGTGTAGGCCTTTGCATTAAGTGTTGTCAATAGTGATGATGTACATAAAAGGTGATGTCGTTATCATACAAGGCTAATGCCCTCATGCAGGAGTGGCTACAAGAGATGTTCCACTACAAGAACTCTCAGTCAAAACAGACTCCTATCAGTATGACATAAACCCATGCATGATGATGATGAACATCCCACCAACATGGCATAAAAGGGATTTCAGTGCAATCATACATGGTGACACATGAGTATCCCATCAACAAAATGACAAAGGGATCTCACATAAAACATGACGAATCGTGACAACAAGTACATCACATAGATGATTCTATGTCACATCAAGTACGAATCATGAAAACAAGTACAAAACAAGATCCCACATCAAACATCAAACAGGGACCTGTGCAGCACAATGCATCGCAAAAATAAGTACATGAACACACTTCATATACCTCACATCCTAGGGCCATCTGAAGAATGATTTCAAGCTACTGAAGTTGGTTGCACGTCGAATCTCGTGGCGTCAAATCTCATGGAAATGGTTGCTCACACATGAATGTTGACACCAACACTCCACTTAGAAATGTGGTCAAAAAATGAAATGAGAAAATGGAAAATCTGAATGCATCATCAGATTTATCGCATCAAATAGTGTAAAATTGACTATCAAATTTCTGAATTCTGAGAAAGTGAAAATCTGGGGCTCAAGGAATCTTTTAGATTCCCCCTAGATTTCTCAAAGATTCCCTCCTCCGAGTCATCTGAAGATCCGCTGCTCAAATCAAAATTTTGTCTGCTTCATTAGGTTCATGTCACTGAGAGGTGTAAGATCAACATAAAATTTGTCCAATTTGGACAATGGCAAAATTTCGCCCTCTTGAGAATTTGGCTCAATCATGCTTTTGCCTGCTCTTTTCCTAGGTTCATGGTTCCACCTACAAAAATTAATTAAAAAATAATATGTCTCGAAAATCATGCTTAGTCTTGGCCTCTTGCAACTACGTCTACTTGTGATTCCACCTTTTGTCCACTCTCGTTCATCTCTCGTTCGGTGCTCCATTCTTCTCCCCCCATTCGCACTGTGTAGGAGGGTTTAAGTACAAACTGGAGAATGGAATTCACCAAGTGTACCCACTTAGCATGTTGGTTGGCAGGCGATAATTAAAGATTTGTTGTTGGTGGAGGTTTCAGGTTCCAAACCCACTCCCACCTATTTTAAAATGGTGCGCAATATCGTTTGATATGGATAGGCATTAAGGTAACATTCTATTTGAATAAGCGAAGTTCTAGGTTGTATTAATGTTTTGGTTGGCTATTTCCAAAACCATAACAACCCACAACCCATAATGTATGGCATTATGCCTTAATAAAGCCTTTCCAACTAACTTTTCAATGCGTTGGTTTGGGTTTTGAATATAGCTTTAATATTTCCATATGAATTTTGTTTTATATGTTTATTTTTAAACTTAATATGTTTAATAACCATATATTCATTTAAAATGAATTTCTTTATATGGTTTTTTTTTCAATTATTATTTTTTTTCATTTTTTGCAGGTTTAAGAAGAAATGTTAGTGTGCCATGTGTTGATGTTTTAGTGGCCATTAAGTCACCACATAAACGTAGTGGGTCCCACCTGCTGACTGGGATGCCATGTGGCACATGTGGGCCCTGCTTTTTGCTTTGTCATGTCAAACTTTGAAGAGCTCTATCTTTTGTATATGAGCTCAGATTGACGAACCACTCACACCATTGCGATAAGGACGACAAGATCTACGCTATGGTTGTGGTTCAAAAGCATTATGTTCACTTTGATTTTTGAGCTTCCATAAGCCCTCTTTGTCCCGTGTCTGTCCCTAGAGTCACCTAGATCAATCCTTCTCACTAAGGAGCTTTTGGTCCTCCAAAAGCATGAAAAATAATCTGCAACTTCTTTTTACCTTGTCTGCATCACGAGCGTCCTGAAAGGCCTTTCTTCCATCTCCTTCACCTTTGTTCTTCGAAGCCTTAAGAAATGAGATAGCACCTGCCACCTCTGCAATGTGTAGTGCATTGTTTCACAATTTACATGCTTGACTTTCATGACCAACTAATGACCCAAACATCACACACTTGCCATGAGTTCATAACACATACTCGGTGGTCAAGTTTACATCAAGATGGACACAATACCCCAGCTAAGAAAACAAGGCCAACATATCATTGTTGCTTCAACAATTGATGGAAAACACATCATCACTACAACACATGATTTACAATTATAAGGCCAAACATTATCATCTTGACAAGTGATGGAAACACGACATCACTTTCAAAGTTTAACATGCAACCTAGAATAAGACTAGACATCATTGTTGTTGCACAAGTGATGGAAAACACATCATCACTTTGACATTTTAAAATGCAACAAATTACTTACAAAAGCATGACCATGAAATGCTAACATATCTAGAAACCATTTTTCACTTATTAAGGTGATTGGGTTATCACCTTGTGGTGGTTTTGCTTGTCGAACAATTGTTTCACCTGGTTCATGCAGCGATGCTTTGTCTTTAAGGCGTTCCTCTAGATGGAGCCTCCAACATGTGGCTCTTTGATGGCCACTTCTATCACAATGACTGCAATAGGTTTTCTTCCTCCAGATCTACTTAACATGTTTCTTTACCTATTGTTGAGAGGGTCTTTCATGCATCATCCTTTTGTGTGCTGCCATTCTTCTCCAACGCTTAGAAAATGTATGGTTATGTAATCCACAAAAGGTACATGTTTTTCGATGCCATGTTTTATGTTCATTATTAAGAACATGATTATAATCAAAATGAACATTCGGTTGTTGAAACTAGTTATACCTTTCCTTGCCATCTATGTTGTAAGTATGGTGATGAGAGCTTGCCTCAACTATTTCCTTACAATGGAAACTTCCATGGGATGATGGGGATGCATTCCCATCATTCTCTTTCCTCAAAATTTTCGACGATGTCTCGCAAGAACCTAACACATTTGAGCATTCTCCCTCGGTGTACCTCAAGCTTGCAAATTGAGGTCTTTGTACAACATCCAATGGTTGAGTCATTCTTTGGTTAATAACACCAAGTTATTTTTCCTCCTTCTGCCTCGTCCTGGTAAAACAATGTAAACTTTGAAACGAGAACTATAAACTCAAATCGGGAACTCTGGCCAAAAAACACCAAAAAACATCAAAAATAGTGCTAAAAACGAAAAGTGTGTATACTAGACGATGGTGTTTTTTTTTAGGGACAATTTTGAACATGTTTTAAAAATGGCAGTGAAAACAAAATTTTCATGCAAAATACAGTTTGAAAACAAAAAAGTGATTATACTGGAACAATGCTTTTTTTTAGGGTCAATCTTCAAAATTAAAAAAAATGCTAGTAAAATGATCCAACAACATAAAAATGACTCATTACTTCTCATTTAACACCATATGGAAATCAAAAATTTTATTTCAAGATATGATGCATACAACAGTTAGATAAACTGTCTTAAACAATTATTCAAAATCACTCATATTTTCTTACACACCATCAGAATTCACATCTTCAGATGAGTGACTAGATGTTGACGAAGATGTTCCATATTCTTCTCTTTCATCAACTAGTACCCCATCTGAGTCCACATGCATACCCATCATTTCAGGTTTCAAAATTCTTTTAGATCTACCACTAATTTCAGCAGACTCCCATCTCAACACTGTCCCTTCTGGTAACAACCTTTTCAGAATCTCTATCGTCTTGAAGCAAAGAGTTCCTCTCTTTGTTAAATTGAAGTCATAAACAAGTACGTCAACATCCTCCAATTTCAATATGTTTGTGCGACAACGATTTATATTCGTATCCTTTCTTTTTCTCTTTCCGCCATTTTTTTTGTCAACTACCATCTCTGGCTTATACACACCATTGAATGGGTGTGTATTTGTGGCATACCAATGTACTTCAACACTTGTAGCATCCTCATTTTCTGTAAATACCTTTATAACTTTAGCAACCCATAATGGATAGCCATTGGGATCTTGTTGGCCGGATAAATCGATCTTTTAGACAAGGCCAATCTCCCTAGTATCAACAGATATCTAGCAACAAGCAGGACAAGCACATCTACCTTTCTCTCAACATATTGCAATTCATTAATAAAAACTAAAGAGGTGTTTTAGACCCTACCTTAAGTCCAACGCTAGCTTGTGGTAGCCATGCTCCAATAGTTCCGAAAGAGTTTCCTTTTAAGAACCTACAATCACACATCAAATAAAACCTACATAGCTAATATAATAAATCATGTTCATCATGGTGATCAAGGAATCCATGAAATAAACCATAAAACAAAGCTTATTGAGAAAAATAAACTTGATTGTATTAACTCTGAAATAGAAGAACTTTACAACCTTTGGTGCCTTGATGTTGTACAAGCTCTTCCCATGGTCCAAATAGGAATCTCCTCTACTTTGACAAGCCTCACTCTCTTCCAAAAGATATCAAAAGGTATGTAATCTCTCCTCTCAAAAGCTCAATTAGGAGGACTAAGTTCCAGCAACATTTCACCTCAAAAATATTCAGCTTTTAACCTCCCAGTAACTAGCCCAATGCTTCATTTTATAGTGCAAAGGAAGGAGGTTATAGGTCCACCATTGAAGGGATAGAGTCCTCCTTCAAAGGGATAAGCTCCTCACATCAAGGGGTTAGCTCCTTAAGGTATGGGAGGCATGAACCTTTAAGGAGCGAACTTGCCACCTCGAGATTCCCTCTAGAAGCTTCCAAAAATGACTCAAAGTGAGCTTTTAAGAATGTAGTTGCGCCTTTTTAACTTTTACAGGGATCCGCACCCATAACACAGAGACAAAGCGGTCAGGTGCACAGGGGACATGACCAATAGGTGCAGGACCACAAGTAATGCTAAGAGAAAGTGCGGAATCAGAGTTTTAGAGATTTTTAGGGTCTTTCTCTTATTTTCAAGGCTTGATATGAAGAACTGAGGTTTAAGACTTGCAAAGTAGGAACGTATGAGTGGTGTTAGACTCACACTAATTGCAGAATGTCAAGGTGACAATTTTTGTGCTACAAATTGCCCCCTAAAGTGCAAAGTCTGTAGTAGATGAGGATAGTTTTGTCATCTAAGGAGAGTGAAGTACTTTATCATTTCAAGGATCTTCCTGTGGACACCCCGGTCAGAACCTGTAAAAACATTCAATGCAATATATATACATATATATATATACATATATTTACATATATATATACATATATATATCATATTATATATTTATATCTATATATAATATATTTTATAATATATATAATTTATATATATATATGAAAACATATCATCATTGAGGTAGGCATTCCCATACTCAGATCAAAACTGACTAGAAAAATATCTAAACTTCTCTGATACAGGAATGATTTTGTAATACATCACAAGTATAGACATGTGTAGGCATAGTATGGGCACAACTATCTGTTTATGAATAGTCCACTGTATAATGAATAACAAAATTCCTCGCAGCCTGGATGGTGGAAACTAGATCAAGGGTCTTGATTTCTACTTCCCAAACTAGTACGATTCTATCCATGTGAATGAATGTGTTGAAGAACATGATAGAAACCACTTGATTACCAGTCAATGATGTGAACTATTAACAAGTGTGAGACAAACCACCAGTAACTTCAGTGGCCCTCAAAGTACTCAGTACAATCCATGAAATTTGAATAAATGATTCGATGTCGAACACGTTACATAATCCTTTAATCGAAAGTCAATGATGCAACTTGTCATCAAAGGCGAGAAACCTGCCATTGAGGCATGCATATTACAAGGTACTGACGATTTCTAGATCATCTTTCTAGATAATGAGTTGGAGTCGATAGAAAGCGATCTGTCATAGGCAAGCCCACAACATGAAATCATAGATCAAGTTTTGAAGAAATGTATTTGGCAAGGACTAACTTAGGGATGGTCAAGATGGATGATAGATATTTTGAAAATGAATGGTTTATTTGAACTAACCTCTTAAACACATAATGACACTGCATATGGTTTGGTGACAATTGACCCAAAGCTACCCAGAAACCGGCTGAAGACTTTCAATATGGTTTGACTAACTGTTAGGCAAAGGATTTCCCAACCCAGGTGAACAAAAAGTGTCATGTTCAAGAGTGTTTAACTGCTTTTATAAACACAAAGTATAACCATCAGTTTCATTTTTCTCTCTTTTCCCCCACCATTTTTGGCAAGTACCTCTTTATTTTTTGACAAGCTTGAGGAGGATAACATTTGCTTGATTATAAGCTCATCCTTCGGATGAGTCCAACTTAGTTTAAAATTTGAACCCTAAGAAGGAGTGGTCCGTTCCTGTTTAAAATTGAACAAGTCCTTTACTGTTGAATTTTAATGAGTCCAGTATAGGAAAAACCCGATGTTTTTCAATTTTAGGGAGTTAGAAGAAAAACTTAAGAAAACACCATGGTTGTCCTTTTTCGTAAATTTGTGTCCCCCAAGCCCGAAAAAGTATAAAATGATATTTGAGAGAACTGCTTGATCATTACGATCAAGGAGTACTTTTCATAATTAGTGGCCCTAATCTAAAAAAGTAGAAAAGCGATCAAAGACACGTAATTTTATTCCCAATATTGAACTGAAATGACAAAACTCCGGCAATCATTTCATGTTTATACGGTAAGAAAAGAGCTGTAAGTGGACTGTCCTTTTAATTCCATTTTAATGAGTTTAAAAAGAAAAAACTTGACAATCTTTTCATATTTTATGAGTTAGAAAAGAGCTTAAAGAGGACTCCTATGTTTTTCTTTTTCGTAAATTTTGAAAGAGTCCGAAAAAGTGAAAAGGTATGCTCTTTGTTGAAAATGATAAATTCTCCCTGAAAATCCAATATTCTGCACAAAAACTCAAAACATTACTCATACCTGTTTAAAATAAATAAAAATGCATCAAAAGTTACCTTTTTAAAGTGAAAAATAAGCAAATTAAAAATTCATTTATTCAAAAAAGCTTATAAAAAGGGCTTTTGTAAATTCATTTTTACCGTTTGACTTCAGAGTGAAAAGTAAGAGTTTTTGGTAAGAAAATTCATGTGAAGATTGCGGAAAATCCGACTGTTGGAATCGAAAACTGTAAGCTCCAGGTAATCCGCATCATCCCTATCTTGCATTTTAACCATTTAATTTTCATTTTAGGGCTTTAAAATTGATTTTTAAGGAAAATTTTGATTAAAAAATAACTCGCAAGGGGTCCGTAGGTGCAACATGTGGCCCCTATAGACCCCGAATTTTTCATACAAGGGAAAAAGTAGGGGTCTCCCACCTGCTCCTAAGGACGAGTGCGGACCCACGCACTATGCCTAACTAGTGGGTGCGGACCCTGCGAAATACATTTTAAAACATCAATTTTTTCATTTCCGCCCAAAAATTTTGAAACTAAAAGGTTCTAATCCACCTTTTTTGCAATGTAGATATAAAAAAATTCTTATTTGGCGGGAACGAGAACACGAAGACGTGGATCTAACTGCACTAATTCATCCACCTACAATACGGACATTAAAAACATGCAGACTATTTAAATTCTAGGCCATACCTGGCATGAGGGCTCAGGTAGATTTTCTGCAATGGATAGTAGACAGGTGGTGCACACATGACCAATGTTTCATAATTAGTGGCCACCAGCTCAAAATTGATCTAGAGGAAATTTATTTCCTAACTGGTTTTTCCAAGAGAGGTGAACGATTATCTCTATTCAGGACTAGGCCAGGTGGCCAGTTTGTCGCTAGTCTCAGACTAGAGTTTTGTAATGACCAAACTGAGGACAAACGGATAGATATTAAGACTATCTCCCATCCCAAACTTTAAGTGATCGCATTTACTATCACCAGACTATCCGAGAGTGTAGCATTGCATGTAGCTACCGGATCCCAAATGTAAATGGTAGTAGACTGTTACCGAGGCACCATCTTCAACTAGTGCGAAGCTATGTTGGCGAATGTAAAAGGCAAATAGACTAGAGAAAAGAATGGACAACTAAAAAACATTGGATATGGTTTCTTGGTTGTGAGCTTTGGCCTAGAGAGGGTCCATATGTTGGTCTCACAACAACTTTCTGTTGAGGCTGGACTTCCCTGAGAGCCTAGGATTATGCGCTGGGTTGCAGTGATGGCCCATCATCCTGAGGAGGGTACAGAGGTTGTTCGATTTCCACCTGAGTATTTTCGTTGGTTGGGGGACCAAATTTTCATGATTCAGGACTTTCCATATGCTGGGATGGATTATCGTGGTGATCCAGACATGGCTCTTCTACTAGGAGAGAAATGGGATGATTAAGGTAAAATTATTTTCAACATTTTCTAAATTTTTAACTAATTTTTTTTGTTTTTGTTTTTAAATCGTCCAAAACTGATAGTAAAAAGTTTTAAATGCAGATGTGGGTCCACGACGACCAGCCGCTCTCCAGCCTTATGAGAGAAGACACCTCACTGTAGTAGCACTGACCCCACAGGACCAATCAGTAGAGACCCTAATTGAATTGGAGCATCATCTAGAGCGTTTGACAGTAGATATCCCAGAGACTAGTATAGATGATATTCCTCTTAGGTTACAGTGCTATGTGATTGGGGTCCCAAGACCTTTTAGGAGGTTCCTTTGTAGGGTGGCCCGAGCAGTGGTTTCTTATCGTGATCATCATCAGGGATAGGATGATCGCCTTTGTAGACTCATATGACATTTTATATCTTTTTATACTATCATTTTTGCCGATCATAAGGTGTTTTTCAACCTATGATCGAAGACGATGTATATTTGACACACTTCTATGCTATGATATATCACTATTACTGGATATCTTGTATAACATGTTTATGGAATGTTTTTAAATTTACTGTCTTGATTATTGCAAATGTCTATTTAACATTAGAGAAGCAACTGCATTTGCTAATATGTTTAAATATCTTGGAATATGTTGATATTCAATGTAGTCAAATTCACGTTCCAAGAGATGAACTCTCAAAAATAATCTTAATAACATTAGATTTCTAATGGCATAAACCCTATTAAGTTGTAATACAACGAGTTTAGAATCTAACCTAACAATCAAACTCCGAATCCCAAATGAGATGGATTCAGATAATAACTCAATCACTGCACTATACTCTGCAATGTTACTTGTTGTTTGACTGAGGCTTACCCCATGCATAGATACTAACTCGTCAAAGGCTGAATAGATAACCCAAGCTGCGGAAGAAATATTCCATGTACTACGACAAGCACCATCAGAAAAACCAATGTATGTTTGAAGAGACGTCAACATCTGTAATATCAAGAGTAAAATCAAGATAAGCAGGAATAATGATAAAAACACTCTAAACTAGGCACACTTTCTAATCTAACATACCAGCTAGAAAGAAACTATTCTAACTAAAATCTCCACACAAAACTTTAAGCATAATATCTTTTAAGATAAAGCCCATTTCTGGGTCTACCTAAAGAGACACCGTCAAAATCTACTAATTCATAGGCCCCTTTTGCCAGATTTTGCTTAACAAAAAAAGGACCATGCCACATGGGTACAAATTTTCCAACCCCTAGCTTATTGTTTGCTTGATCGTATAATAAAACTAGGTCTCCTTCCAAAAAATTACAAGGTGTAAAATTCTAGTCATACTGAGCTTTTATCCGTTTTGCATGAGTTTCGAGTGCTAATGTAGCATCACGTCGATTCTCATCTAGCTGAGCTAAGTACAACAAACATTTCTCCTCTTCAGAAGTGGCTGAGAGTAATTCTATGGTTATTTGCAATGACAAAATTTCACATTCAATGGGTAACATTGCTTCCAACTCGTAAATTAGTTGAAAAGGAATGAAACCAGTTGATGTTTTAACTGAGGTTTGGTATGCCCAAAGCGCTGAAAGTAAAATGTTATGCCAATTTGACCGATGAATACCAATGATTCGTTGGATCATAGTGACTAGAACTTTATTGATTGCTTCAACAAAAACATTAGCCTGTGGGTAATATGGAGTAGAACTATCGTGACGCATGCCAAGTTCATCTATTAGTTCAGTCATCATGATGTTTCGAAAATCACTTCCATGATCATTGAGGGACACCGAATCTAGCAATTATATGATTGAAAACGAAAATTGCAGCAGTTTTGCTGTCTTCCAAAAATGTAGGCATCGCCTCGGCCCACTTGGTAAAATAATCTACCGCAAGGATGATATATGCATGCCCCCTGGCCTAGTGAGGGTTACATGTAATAAAGTCGATACCCCACTTTGCGAAAGGACTGATGGCAATTATTAGGTGGAGAGGAGCAGGTGGAGCAAGCATCTTTCGATAAAAAATTTGGCAATTGTGGCATTTCTGGATTGCATTGATACAATCTTTAAATAAGGATGGCTAGAAATAACTAGCGCGAAATATCTTTTAGGCTATGGCATACCTAGACATGTGACCGCCACATGCTCTAGAGTGACAGTCATTCAGAACTGCTTCTTCATGAGTTAGACAATGTCGGAAAACATAATCCAATCCACGACAATAGAGTGTATCTCCAATAATATTGTATTGTTGGGATTGGAAACATATTTTCCTTCACTGAGATCGTGAAATTTTAGGTTGGAAAGACTGTGTTTGGAGATAGACAATTATATCTCCATACCATGGATCAAGAGTATTAATAAGAAACAAGGATTCATCCACAATGGGCTCTTCCACCACAGTTTCAGTGTCAATACGCGGGAAATCACACATCAGTTCTGCAAAAACCAAAGATTTCTTTGCCTTGAATTTTTCAAATTCCAAGTCAAATTCCTGTAGGATAACTATCCATTTGGAATACTTGCCCCCTAGCAATTGTTTAGTCAAAATATACGTCATAGGGTTACAGTCAGAAATTACCGTAGTTTTGCGTAATAAGATGTAGTGATGAAATCTTTGGACGTCTTGGACAGCTGCCAAGGCCAATTTCTCCACATGCAAATATTTAAGCTCAGTCAGATTCAGAGTTCGACTAAGATAGTAAATCACATGTTCATTGTTGAATTCATCTTCCTGAACTAAAACCACCCCAATGGTGGAATGAGAAGTGGCGAGGTACAAACAGTAGTCCTGGTTGTAGTTGGGAGGATGCAACAACGGTGCATGGGTCAACGTGTGTTTAAGTGCATGAAAATATTTGTTAGCTATCTCATCCCAAAAGAACAGAGTATTCTGTTTCAACAACTTGGTAAAACCTTTCATTATCTCGGCATAGTTAGGAATGAAATGACGTAAAAAGTTTGCTTTCCCTTGCAAACTTTGGAGTTGGTGAAGAGTCGAAGGCGGAGGTAATTTGACAATAGCTTCAACCTTCAAGGGATCGACACGAATGCCAGCTTTTGAGACAACAAATCCCAGTAAACGACCCGTTTCTATACAGAAAAAACATTTGTGTGGATTCAACCTAATTTGATAATGCCTACATCTCATAAAGATGGCTCGTAAATGAGTGAGATGATCGGCTCTACGTAATGAATGAGCAGGTAAATCATTGAGATAAGGCTGCACAATGTGCTTGATGTCCTGAAATGCGGAAGACATAGCCCTTTGAAAAGTTGCTCCAGCGTTCTTCAATCCAAAAGGTAACTTGCAATAAGAAAATGTCCCCCATGGACAAATGAAAGTTGTTTTAGGTTGATCAGCAGGGAGTATGTTAATTTGATTGTAACCGGAAAAACCATCCATAAAGGAGAACATTTCACTGCGGGCACAATCATCAATAATTTGATCGATTTAGGGGGTTGGATAACTGTCTTTAGGACAAGCTTGATTGATATCCATATAATCAATACATATTCTTATCATTCCTTGCTTTTTGTTAACGGAAACAATATTCAATACCCAATCCGTTAAGGGAATTAGATAAATGAAACCTGCTCGAAGTAATTTCTCAACTTCAACTTTAATAGCAACAGATTTTCTTGGATGTATCTAATGCAAATGTTTCCGTACAGGTTTAGCATCCGGGTAAGTTTTAATTTCATGGACAATAATTGATGGATCGATTCCTGGCATTTCTTCATATGACCAGGTAAACACGTCACAAAATTCTTGAAATAGGGCTTTATAAGTTTGGATTTCTTCATTCGTACAAGAAGCACCTATATGAATATTTTCAATAATTCCGGGTTTCACTGAAATGTTAATAGGAATCGTTCGAGAAATATTTCCCAAATTCAACTTAGAATCAGGATGTTGCAATGGATTCTGTGGTTCTTTGACATAATAAACGGTAAAAATGGATGAGAAATCATTTTCAAAATGATCAAGCTCAGGTAAAAACAAAGATCGATGATGGAGATCTTCCCATGGTAAATCATCAACAGACAAAAGTTCACGAATCTGCTCATCAGTATGAACAAGCTCAGAAAGAGTTGTTGAATCTAAGGTTGAGATTGAAAGTGATTCCCCATGGACCACATTCATTAGATCAATTTTGGTTGAACAAGCATTGGAAAACGACTGTACACCCTGATATGCAACTTCAAAGGGACTCAAGGGCATTGCATCACCAAATGAGTCTTCCTTAGAATCAGAAGGTACGATCCAAGGATCATCAAAAGCAATAGTGTTCGATGAAATCATATGAATGGTTGCGAAAGAAGGTGATACATTAGGAGGAGGAAATGAAAAAGTTCCTAGTAAACTAGAATCTTTAATCAATCCCACCCCAACATCCTTATAAGGGATAGTTGTTTTACCGACAGGTTGGATACTATCAGAAGAGGCTAGGTCGGATGAAAAATAAGTTAACTGGTCTATTGTAACAATCTTGCCATTATGAGGAAACTTAATAAGCCAAAAGACTAATGAAACAACAACAGTCATAGCGTAAGACCAACTTTGACCCAAAAGAAGGTTGTAACTTAGAGGGGCATCAACTACTTCCACATCTATATTTACAGTTTTTCCTTCTACCCCTATAGGTAAATCCTGCAAAATGCCAAAAGGATGAAACCCTCGGTCATCAAAAGCCTTTAGAATCGTCAGGGATTGATTGAGTGTAGGAGAACCAAGCGATATCCAACACTGAATTGACATAATACATGTATAAGCTCCCTCATCAATCACAGTCTGAAAGCAAGGTCTGTTTTTGACTAACACTGGGATCTGGAAAGCCATTTGATGAGGTAGGCAAGGTGTACCATTTTCTGAATTGAAGATTATAAGGTTGGAATCTTGAATATCAACAACTCCTATAGTAGACAATAGTAATTTACATTGTGCTGGGCATGATTGAAGCACCTCCAAAGCCGACATTGCTGAAGGGGAAATAGCTAAATCTTCAACAATGTTATAGTTCTGAGCAGCTCTTGCATGTGGATTGAAAGCTAACTTCCGAAGTATACCTTTAGCAGGCAGTTTGATTACTAAGTCTGGGTTAGGTTTCTCTATCTGTAGCGGATCAGAACCAGAAGGAGTTGAAGTTGATGGGTTTGAATTAGAAGATTCTGCTTCCTTACCACCAACAGGATTCTTACTACCATAATCTTGCGATCGCGTCGCAATCTTGACATGGGACATCATCATAATGGGTTCTTCTGAAGCATTTGAGGAATAACCTATCATCTTACTATCTTGATTAGGAAAAGAATCCTTCAAGACAACAGGCGTTTGAGAACCTTTGACGATTTTCAAAACCTCAGCTCGATGTGGACAATCTAGCGAGGTTTACATTTCTCATCAGTATGTTCAATTTTATCTCGTTTCTCTTTTGAGTTTTGTTTATTTTTCTTCTTCCCTTTCTTTTTACTGCCGGATTTTGATTTGGCCGTAGATGATTCTATGACATGAATATCGGCAAGAATTTTAGCGGAAGATTCTCCTATCGGGGAATCTGGTAAAGTTATAATAGGAGAAGTTTTTTTGCAGATTTCTTCTTACTTTTGGTACTAATTGAACCAATCATACCATCAACGGCATGAGACCCTGAAGGAGCTGCCGTCATTTTATTTTGTATGAGAAGATCGGGGATTTTTTCGTGTAAAGTACTCGACTGTGTATAAACGAGGTCAAGGTACTGAGCCTGAGCAATTACTTGCTCTTCAGTAACAACTCCTTCCTTAGCTACATCCTCAGTGATTTTAGGTAATAATGATTTAACAAACCATTCTGCCAAAATTTGATCCAGGATAAAAACTTTCACTAAACGTTGTCGACATCAGCATTCATGAATATGATCTGAAATATATGTTGACATTGACTATTTTAATGAAGTTAATAATTCCGTGCCATTGTCATATCTGACAGGCAACTGAAAATGAGTTAAGAATGAAGTGGCTATCTGACTAAAATTGTAAAAAGAGATTTGTGGTAACTCAATGTACCACTTGGCAGCGAGACCAATTAGAGTGCGTTGAAAAAGACGTAAGCGAATTGAATCATCTATAATGGAATTGGATGCACACCAGAGGTGATAAGTCATCACATGATTTGAAGGATCTTCTCCTGACTTACCATCAATCTTTGGGATATCACTGGGCAACTTATTAGGCATTGGCGACCAATACGGAAGATAGTAAATTGGATCGTTCGTAAGGCGCGACAAATCAGGTAAATCCAAAGTTGCAATAAAAGGTAACTGATGGTTAGGGTCTCGAAAACCTTGGGTCATAAGACCAGCTCCAAGAGGAGGATATCCAAGATAACCTAGAATTGGATTTGCATTAGGAATATTATATCCTCTCGGAAAACCAGGATTAACTAGACCAAACTGGGGTTGTTGAGGTTGCTGATAAGTATATCCAGGGTACAGTTGATACTGATAAACTGGGTTTTGCACAGCAGGACCGTATTGATACTACCCCTGGTACGGTTGATAAGTGAATTGCGGTTGACTTGTGACAATTGTACTTGAACCAAGTTGTCCTACAGGCATCTGAACCGAAGTCTGAATTGTAGGTTCAGACTATGGTAAAGAGGTCTGAGGAGTTGATGCAGGAGTAGTAGAAACCAGAGTTGTCAATACTCCAGAAGTAGGTGGGCTAGATTGAACAGAAGCTACAGTAGTTGCAAAAGTCATTTGAGGCGGAGTTCGAGGCGAACTAGGCCCAGACTGATGAACTACACCAGGTGCGTAAGTTTGAACAGTAGACTGGACAAGTTGCTGGGTTGGACTAGAAACCAAAGGTTATCTAGGTTGAATTGATAACTACACATTAGGTTGCAGAATCTGTTGAGTTTGAGATGGATCCCACACCATGTTCATTGCGGGGTATGGACCCATAAAAGGTTGAGCATATTGGGGTCCATAACCAGGTTGAGTGTAGGGCTGATAATTAAAAGGTACATTTCCAGCTCCTTGTACAAATGGTTGACCAGAAGGTGGTTGGAAACCTTGATTTGGGTACTAACCTTGAGGTTGATAACCTTGAGGTTGATAACCTTGAGGCACGTAATGAAATTGGGGTTGACCTTGAGGTATATATTGATATTGGGGTTGACCTTGAGGTATATACTAAGTCTGAGGTTGACCTTGAGGTATGTAATGTCCTGAAGGTATGTACTGTCCTTGAGGTTTCCCCCCAGGTGGTATTTTACTACCTTGAGGTTGCCCCCCAGGTGGTAATCGAGCACCTTGCAGTTTCCCCCCAGGTGGTAACTGACTACCTTGAGGTTGCCCTCCAGGTGGTAACTTACTACCTTGAGGTTACGGATTTGGAATAGCACCAGACATCATAACAATTTCTTCTACGCTCAATGGTTGAGTTCCATTATTACTAGTTGATATCCTATGTTCAATGGGTTGAGGAGATGCTCTTGAAAAAATACCAAAAAGTGATTGATACCCAGAAGGAACAGAAGGACCGTCATATAAAAATGTTTCCAGTGTTTGGGAAAACATGGATGACCATTTTGACATATTCAAAGGAGGATAATAACCTCTGGGCATAGGATGAAAAGGAATACGAGGTGGTGAAAAAGAAAGACCCAAATTTTCTAAAAAGTTCTTCATTGATACGTACCAAGTGTCACTTCTAAAAGGACTATAGAAGATTGATTCACACTCCCTAAGTTCCAAAGTTGGTTGATTTTCAGGGAGAGTTGTATCTTCAACTGAACTAACAAATTCTTCAATAAAAATGAGTCCAAAAAGAAGATTTTGGGTAATGACACTTCCTACCCTGGGTGAACCAGGACCATGAGAAGTTGGAGAAGCAAATCCTAAGGATGGAGTAGTAGCAAGTTCAGTTTTAGGTTCCTCAATTAATTCACTAGTAGGAGAAATACTACTAGTAACTTCGAAAAATGAAATTGGTTCAGAAATATACTCTATTGCTTGAACTGGATAATCAGGGTGAATAATTAAATATGATTCTCTGGCTTCTGGTGACTCAACTCTACTGTCACTAGATGATACAAGAGCTCATAGCCCTTCAAGCTGACTTGGTGTATATTCAGGAGGTTGCCCCGAAGTCTATGGGATTGTCTTGGTAATTTAGCCATGATTAAATATTTAATTACTTCACACGCAATCAAAGAAAATATCAATAAAACCACCTAAAGTCTCTAAAGAACCAAACAATTGAATCACACGCCTAAAAATCTAAGAGTTCAAACCACACACAAACAGTAACTTTCTGTACTGAAAACACTAGTTGGTGATGAAATTCAACGTTGTAGAATTCAATATAGAAATGGCAGTTGGAACAGTTACCTTGACAACCTGCTTAATGAAACAGACTGGCACAAGCTTCTTCACAAAACCGTCTCGAGTGAAGAGAACCCCCCCAAAGAGTCCAAGTGAGTCTAGTCGACGTCTGCTCCAGGTACAGTGAGACCCGTCCTTCATCGTCACCTTGGGAAAAAATCTTAAGATTATGGTCACTAAGGTTACCAACAGTAACAAATACAATTGGGGGAACAGTCTACGATCTGATCTACGCGTAAGGGAAGAGTATAAAAGCTCAATCCCCTTGAAGGCTCCTCAACATGATCAATCCTAGGTTTACCAACAAGTGACCGCAGGATCCTCAACAATGGTTAATCCGAGGTTTACTGTTTTTAATACGCGCAAATCTGATATCTTTCCCAATGAGACAGACTTGATTGTCTCAAAGGTACAGACATGATCTCGTGATTGACTCCTTTAAGAGGAGCTTCCCAGATTATTTCAATTATAATTGGATTTACTTCCTACCGCAAGATATGGCTACTTGTTTGTTTTAACTATCTTGGAGAGTTAATTACTCCCTACTCCAAGATACTAGCCTAAGCTATATTGGTGATAAGAGCCCTAGAAATGAAAAGATTGCTAGATCAATTTTAATTAAGCGTTATTTTTATTGATTGTTTCTTAAGTCAATAGTTATGGAGATGAAACTTTGATGGTGTGAAGACTCGACTCCAAAAACACTAAAAAATGCACCTAAAATGATAAACAATTCATTTTTCCTTCAATGAATCTCTAGCTAAAAGAAAGAGTTGAGAATGTAATTCCTTGAAAAACAAATCTTTCCTTCAACATATAAATGAAAAGAAAAACTTTTTGTCTTTTTTCAATAAACTCAAAAGGAAACTACTAATTATGCTCACAAAAATAAATCCTTTTTCTTTTCAACACTCAAAACTATAGAAAACAATTCTTTCAAAAGAGATTCTACGATTTCTAGAAAAAACACTCAAAACTATGAAAAACTAATCTTGAGATCTAAGAAACTTCTAAAAAACCTAATCGAAATAAAAGCTTCAAATGTTTTTGAGGATGTTTTACTTAGTTATTTAGTAAACTAAGGATTAATTTGTTCAGAATAACAAAACAATAAAAAAAAACACCCAGCTATGTTTCTTTTTTTTTTATAAAAATGAAATTCACAACTTATGATCAAGTTTGTTCAAAGGTTTGCAAAGAGAAACGAAATCTATTTCTCACCAAGGGAAGATTTCACAAACTAGCCAGACTCATCAAGAAGCAAAAGATACTAAGATGATCTAAGGTTTCTTAGGCTTCTAATATTTGGGTCACTACAGAGACCGAGTGAAAACCAATCCAGGTATGCAAAACCTCTAGAAATTCATCTAAAACAAAAAAAACCAATGGAACTTACTCACAAGAGACTTTTGACAGGACACATGCAGATCTGGGCAGAGACTAAAAGTAATAAACTAATCCTAAACTTAACTAGACAAAAAGATTTTAGGTTTTTCAAAAATTTTCACAGGGTCTGCAGGCTTCTAGTATAACCAGATGTGGTACGTCTTTGTGCAGTAAAGTAACAGTGCAGAGATGTACGCATTGTATTATAAACAGAACGTGCGGTCCTCTTAAAAATTTCGAAAAAACAAAAAACAATCCAGAACCTAAAAACTACCCAATCCCACACACATCAAGCAAAAACCAGAAAAAAAAACAAGTTTCTCAAGTCAAAGACAAAGGAAAATTAAAAAACCAAATTCAATTCCCCAGCGGAGTCGCCAATTTGTTGGCCAAATAAATCGATCTTCCAAACAAGGCCGATCTCCCTAATTTCAACAAATATCTAGCAACAAGAAGGACAAGCAAATCTACCTTTCTCTAAACATATTGCAATTCATTAATAAAAACTAAAGAGGTGTTTTAGACCCTACCTTAAGTCCAACACTAGCTTGTGGCAGCCATGCTCCAATAGTTCCGAAAGAGTTTCCTTTTAAGAACCCGCAATCACAAACAAACACACATCAAATAACACCTGCATAGGAAATATAATAAATCATGTTCATCATGGTGATCAAGGAATCCATGAAATAAACCATAAAACACAGCTTATTGAGAAAAATAAACTTGATTGTATTAACTTTGAAATAGAAGAACTTTACAACCTTTGGTGCCTTGATGTTGTACAAGCTCTTCCCAGGGTCCAAACAAGAATCTCTGCTACTTTGAAAAGCCTCACTCTCTTCTAAATGAAATCAAAAGGTATGTAATCTCTCCTCTCAAAAGCTCAATTAGGAAGACTAAGTTCCAACAACATTTCACCTCAAAAATATTTAGCTTTTAACCTCCCAGTAACCAACCCAATGATTTATTTTATAGTGCAAAGGAAGGAAGTTACAGGTCCACCATTGAAGGGATAGAGTGCTCCTTCAAAGGGATAAGCTCCTCACATCAAGGGGTTATCTCCTTAAGGTATGGGATGCATGAACCTTTAAGGAGCGAACTTGCCACCTCAAGATTCCCTCTAGAAGCTTCCACAAATGACTAAAAGTGAGTTTTTAAGAATGTACTTGCACCTTTTTGACTTTTACAGGGGTCCACACCCATAACACAGAGACAAATTGGTCAGGTGTGCAGGGGACATGACCAATAGGTGTGGGACCGCAGGTAATGCTAGGAGAAAGTGCGGAACCAGAGTTTTAGAGATTTTTAAGGTATTTCTCTTCTTTTCAAAGCTTGATATGAAGAATTTAGGTTTAAGACTTGCAAAGGAGGAAGATATGAGTGGTGATAGACTCACACTAATTGTAGAATGTCAAGGTGACAATTTTTGTACAACAGATCTCCATCTGCTAGCGTTGCGATCATGCAACCCTCCTTAATATCCTGTACTGAACCCTTGTAAAGGTCTTCCATGGCTTCACATTGTGCATGAGACCTTTTGGAACCAATATACATCTCTTTTTCCTCTGCCTGTGAAGAATTAATAATACCTTGAGATTGTTGCTATTCAACAATGTTTATTTCCTCATGTGCATTTGACACATTTTGTGGCCAAATAAATGGATTTTTCAAAGGTATATCTTCATTTGTTGTTGTTGAAATGATATCACTTTGATTATTGAAAAATGACTCCCACCAAAATGAATCAACAATGTCAAAGTACTCATATGTATATCTAATACATTTTTTAATTTCTTCTAGGCAATCAGAACAATTTATATCTCTATTTTGTTTGTGTGCATTATGAACTTCCCCAACTGATTGTAATAACAATATTTTTGATGCAAATATTGGATGATCTAGAATGAACTTAAAAAATTGCAAACCTGACGACAGTGCCCATTCTGCAGTAGTTGAATACTTCTTGCCCCATACTAGTGTTTTCCCATCAATTTTTTTGATACGAAATTGATGTTGGAAGCTAATGTCATTAATTTGTTCAATGCATTTCCCCTCACCATATGATCCCATAATAAACCTTCACATTTCAACAGTTTTGTCCAACACATCAAAAGTAGGCTCTGGCATGTATGATTTCTTAATACATTCAATTAATGATGGCAAGTTCCCAACTTCCTTCCTCCTCAATGTGACTGAAAAATGACTGAACATCTGATCAATATGGTGATGAGTGTGCCTAACAAGAAGGAAACCAACCTTTACCTTTTGAAAAATTCTCAATTCAACAAGCATGTTTAGATATCCAAAAAGAACCTAATTTTTGTTTTCACGGCATGTGTTGTCCAATTGTAGATATAAAACTTCAGGAAGATTACCAGACCAATGAGAAAGCACATCATGAATTATGGTTATGGTTAGATTTTCATCATTATGAATATTTGGAGCTATTAAGTACACCTTTGGCAACATTTTCCCATTCAAGACCATACAACCGACCAAATGATACTGAATAAAATTTTCCTCCTATAAATTTTTGGGTGTGCGAACAAAATGTGGTAAAAGTGTTTTCTTCTAGTCCATACTGTTATCACTTAGAACTAAAAGTTTGATGCATATAATTGCTTGTCCTAGTTTGATGACAAAGGTCTGTGTTAAAGTTGATTTCATTTTATTATTCTCACTTAGGATTTGGAGTTTTAAAGGTTTTTTATCTTAGATCATACTCCACTCCTATTGGTTCTCCTCCACTCATCATTATTCCATAGTCATATCTTGTCTTATCCGAGTCACCGTGTCTTTTAGTCATTTCGCAGCGTAATCTCATTTGCCCATTTCGCAGCGCAATCATAGTTTAGCAGTCTCGCAGCGCGTCATGATTAGGCCGTTTCGCAGCGCATCATTAAAAAATATAACTAACAGCGCTGCGAAATCATGGATTCGTGCATTTCGTAACGAATCTTTCCCGAAATGTCAAGTCCGTAGGTGAGTCATCATTCTTGTCTACTCATGTCAGTCTGCGTACCTCTTGTATCATGTTTGAACATTTATTTTTAAACCTAGAAGATCTATGACAAGAAAATTCCAGCAAGCACAGGAAGCACTGCCCAGGACAGAGGAAACAGAGGAAGGGACACAACCTTGGAAAAAGAGCAGCACAGGCAAAACAATCATCACATCTCAAGGAGATTATGTAGCAGCCATGAAGAGCCAAATAGAAGCAGCTGAAGATGAGATAAACCAACTGAGCAAAGCTGCTAGAGAACTGAAGGCACAACTAGGCCAGTTACATACAAAATAAATTCTCTTTTCAGGAAAGGTTTTGTTCCAAATTTTTGTTAATTTTGCTTAGTCTTATTGTTTTGAAGACATGTAAATCCCTACTACACATATGAAAAAACCAAAGGGAGTTTTTGGCAATCATATTTTTGGGTGATAAAGTTTTCGGGTTTAAAGGCAAACTGTTTTAAATAAAACAGCAGTTTCGTAGCGCGCTACGAAACTGCTGTAGGTGATGATTTAAACGCAGAGCAGCTGTTTTGTATCATGAACGGGAATTTTGAAATAGAGACACCTCAAGGGTACACGAGACATTAGATGGAGCTACAATAGCCATTCAGACCAAAACAGGTGTCCATTTAAAAAGGTGAAATATTTTAACCCAAGTCTAAATGTCTGTTATAAAGCCCCTTTATCACCGTTACATAAAAGGAGCTTTTGCCTGCCCACATGTCCGTCAATGCAGCCTACAGCACATCAAAAACGTGACAGTGTTCCACATTTTGGGTTATTAAAGGCTTCAAACATGTTATTATACATTCGAGCAAATTAAGGAAAACAGGGACCGAGAAGCAGGGGACATCTCCTACTATTATTGGGCAGTTAAAGATACAACATCCAAGATCAATATGGAGTATTAAATATCCAGCTTATCCAAATTGAAAGAAGACCAGGTGTCAAAGAACAAGGAGAAGCCACTATGGCACGAAGATGGAGTTAGAGTCATAGTTTATTTAGGACTTTTAAAAATTCCAGTCAGCACTTTATTGTATTTAATAGTTAGTTAAATAGCTGATAAGTGTCATTAGAGATAAGGATCGAGTTATTAAATTCCCCTCATGTTGGAGGAGGAAGCTCGAATTAGTTAGAATAAGGATTCTATATATAGCTGAAACAACAATGTAATGAGGGTTGGAAAATTTATAACAGAAGATTGTTTTGGCTTATGTAAAGACCCATTTTCAGTAATATAAATTGTTTGCTTTTCTTCTCAGGATTCATGAAGGATTTCCATGTTCAGAATGTGTGATTTGTTCCTTCCTTAATGTCTTTTACAGTTGCATAGATGTGTAATCACTCAGAATTCACTGATTGTGCTCTGATTTCCTGTATGCATTTATGAACTGTGGTTTTATATGAGTTGTGTTCTGAACATCTAAATGCTAAGTGCCCTGACTTCTATGTAAAGGCGGTATCATTGTTTACTGAAGTATGATTGACTCCATAGGCCCAATGGAAATTTATGTAATGTTTATCCTGCCATCATATTTGTTAATGTTATTCCACAAGAGTTAGCAATCTTATTATTAGTCAAAATCAATAAACCTTTTGAGAGAGCCATCTCAGGCTAAGGAGGCTAAGCCTTAGTCAAAAGATTGGTTTGAATAGTTACTTGAAGTCTTCCTGGTCTGCAGCCTTCCAGGGTCTGATTTTGAGATAATATTTTGGTGCGTCTGCCGGGAGCCTGAAAATTAATCATTCCCGAAATCAAAGAGACTGAACTTCTGAAGGTAGCAGGAGCTCAGGAGAATTTTTGAGGTTGCAAATCTACCTTGGCGACTCCATTGTTGAAGAATTCGAAATTCATAGATTCATGGTGATTCCACTGGAGTTATGAAGGACTCAGATGCTACCATTCTTATTTCAAGGTATGCATGCATAAATTTTTCAGGAATTCATGGTTTTCCAAATCATTTTCCCAAGGATGCATATTTTCTAAGGAATGGTCCAAAATTCAATGGAGAAGATTTGAGTTTAACTT